>JANHFX010017047.1:27463-59609 GCA_027560015.1 Chloroceryle amazona
CCAGGTCCCTGTCTCTGCTGTGCTGAGGACTCCAGAGCTGCCCCAGCACTGCAGGGGGGTCTCCCCAGAGCAGAGCCGTGTCTTATGTATAAATAAATAACTTTGACCAATTCAGACCTCCATCAGTAGAGACCCCTCAGGCAATCTAGGGTGATCATTAGCTTTCCAGATAACAGGTTGGGTATTTTCTCCCTTACAATCTAGTTTAGTTTATTTATCAGAGAATCCAGTTATCATTGACCTAAACCATCAGAAGGTGCTGGAATACTTTTTCAGTAGCTTCTAAGACTTAAGAACAAACATCAGTATATCATAAGCTGTGCTTATGGTTTATTTGCATGCCGACATACCTGGGCTTTTTCTTCCTGCTCTGGCTCATAAAGGTGCCATGGCAACTGCTAAATCTGACAGTCGTGAGGAAGAAAATGCCTGTTAGTGTGTTCTCATCATCTTTGCACTAATTTCCTGTGTGTCCTGTTCTTAAGAAATAAGAACCCCAAAGAGCAACACCCACCCCTCTGTTGTCAAAACTGAAGTCAGTGTAGTAATCTAATGTTACGTTTTAAATATTGTATTTATAACTCCAGAACAGCAGAAATTTGATAGCCTTGTTTAATCCTTTTATGAATTTGCTCAAGCGGCAGTGCTGGATTTGCTCAGCAACGTGAACTGATTCTCACAGGTTCTCACTTCCATTGGAAGTGGAAAGTTTTAAAGGGTATTTCTCCCTGAAAAGGGGGTTTGCTCCACCTGTATTGCTGTTGAATGTTGTACAGTGTCAGTCCAAATCCTGGTAAAAGGTGGTAACTTCTGCTGCAAGTTAATCCACACGTGTTCCTCTTTGCCAGCAGTTTTTCCTTGAATCCTCGCTCCTCACTCCTCTGTGAACTGGCGTGTTCTGTAGTTTCCCTGGGCTGGCCAGTGTGGAAACCTGATGGACCGTGACAGTCCCTGTGTTCTCAGGTTCAATTTTGTGTTGTCCTTTGAAGGCATCACATAAAAAGTCCTGCTAGTGAGGACAGGACTGGATCAAAGCTCCCTCTCGGCTGGATTCATGCATATGCAGAGAATTAAAATAACTTTAGTCTTTCACTTCAGATTGTTTTGGGGTGGGACTGATGATGCAATCTGCCTCCAGGACTTTTTCATCAAACGTGATTTTTGCTGAAAATCCTCCAGCACCACAAGTGCGAGATGAGGCATTTCAACCTTCGGCCCTGGTACTCGGCGCTGAGGTAGGGGAGATGTTACATTAGAAGTTGCTGACGCAACTGAACTTGGCCCAAGAACTGTGCGGATGCTTTCAGTTTAAACATTGTTTTTATGTGGTGAGATACAAAGAGTAAAATGATGACACTCCTGAGAGGATTTCTGGTGGTAATTTGAAACAACCTGAGGATTTCACAGAGGCTTCTGCGAGCTGGGCAGGATTCTACCTGACTGGTTTGGGGTTGCTCAACTTCAGTGTCTCTTGCAACGGGAGTATTATTCACTAGGAGCACTGGATAAAATGTTTCTGGCAATGCTTGTTCAGAGTGGACTTCTCTGGCAGTAACTGAGTGAGGCTGGTGTCCAGTGTTGCCTCCAATAGATTCACCTGCTTGATGTGAATATTCCTCTCCAAAAGTAATGAACTTCCAGACCTGCCATATCTTCGGGCTGGTTTGTTTGGTTTGGTTTGGTGTTGGCTGGATGGTTGCTTTGTTTTTAAGAGAAGATTACTTGTTAGCTCTGCCTCTGCCAATTTCTTATCACTGGTCAGCCAAATTATCTTATTCCAGAAAAGCGAGTTGTATGAAACCAAAGTGTACTTTGAGCAAAGAAGTAGGTAACATTAATCCCATGATTGTTTTTGTTGGAGAGTCACAGTTGTATTTTCTCACAGCAGGCACTTTTATTTCTACAGTGTGCTGCATCTCCATTTGAAATGGGAATTCATGTCTGCACGTGTTGTTTGGACATGAAATTTAAAGATGTGCTTCTGCTTTTCAATAAAAAGTAACTATCAATGTGTAATAATATTCTTCTTGTGTATTCCACATATCCATGTGGCTATTCAGTATGATCCTGAATAGGCCACAAATCCTTGATACAGCATCTTGAAGCTAAAAAAATATTGCTTCCTCTTAGTGGTTTCAGCCAGCTTGACAGCTGTAAATGTATCTAACCATATATTCAGCTGAGACAAAGTGATTAGCTAGATCCCAGTGCTTTTCCTCCTTTCTGTAATCTCTACCTTTTATTTTTGTCATTCTCTTTAAGCAGAGAGCCTGTAATTGCTCTCAAAAATACCTTCCTCTGTCCATCAAAATGAAACAGGAGTGTGGGGTTATGTTAGTACCCTGATCACACTTTCAAAATTGAAAAGCTTTATGCTTCTAAAAATGCCTCATTTCCAAGTAATTCTTATTATGTAAAATATGCTGTTCGGAGAGGCTTTTTTCAAAAGATCTTTCTCTGTAAAGGTTAAACTAATTTTTAAAGGCTTAGGAATTAGGGTTTTTTTTAAGCACATAATGATTTTTTTAAATAGCAAATTTTAGTTTTAAAGCCAGCCTAAGTATTAGGAAAATAATGTATTTTCACTGAACAAAATTCTTCTCCCCAGTAAGCTGCCTCTTGTGAAATGCATCATCCAGCCACAGGCACCACATTGGGCTCCAGTGTTCAAACAAACGCAGCTCAGCAGCCTGCTTGGGGTTCACACCCCTCCAGCAACAGCTTCTCTTCCAGCCTCGCTTTGTAAACTTTTATATTCTTTGCAGTATTAACTGCCACAGTGCTGAATTTAGGACTTGCACCTTGAAAATTGGTAAAATTTTGCCACTGATGATGTCAGAGGCTGCCATGTTTTATGAACCAAGCACTCTTACGGTGAGCAACTTATGTTGGACTGGACTGGACTGGAATGTGTGACTTTGCCCCTGAAGAAATGCCAGTCAATTTCTTCAGTTGGTACTGAGTCTCGTTGTGCTGGAAGGTCTCCTCATCCCATATGTGGGCTCACTGTATCTTTGTTATTTGAACTAAAGCAGTTGCTTTAAGGTGCAGTGTATGGCTGTAGCCATGACTACCTCCTGCTCCATGCGTGCTCGCCATGTGTGTAAACAATTTGCTGATTTTAGTGGTGTGACCTATTGGCCTCTGCCTGTATAAACAAATGAAGGCCAGAGTTCAGAGAGATCAGAGGGGAAACTTTAAACATCCTGCAAAATCTGCAGTCCATTAAGTGTGCGTTAGTATTTGGTTACAGCCAATCCTTTTGTACTTATAAATAATTTGTTCCTGACACATTTGGGAAAGGAGGGTGGTTTCACCTGGTGCATGGGGACTTCAGGGAATGTAATTGCATTGGCTTTAGGTTAAGAAACTGGCTTGGGTGGTGTTTTTCTCATCTCGGGAAGGGATGTATTGCTAGCATATGCTTCTTCACATTGAGATGTAAATGTTAAAGCTGTGGGGACAGGCCGCTGGAAGAAGGGCAGTAGTGGGCAAAGAATGAACAGGACCATGAGAGAGGTGAGCCGCAGGCAGCAGAATGAAATGTGTGTTGAGGGAGGAGGAAAAGAAAGAGCAAGTGCCAGAGAGATTTAGGAAGATGTATTTGAAAGAGCAAATTCAAAGAAGGCAGTAGTGATTAAAAGGAAGAGGGAAGGCAGAGAAGTATGGTAAGAGGGCTAAGAAAGGAAAGGTGCTGAGATTTTGGCAGAAGCAGTAAGCCTGGTCATAGTAAGGCTAGTAGAGGATAGAAAAGAAAGGTCAGGACTATCCAAGCTCCTGAATGACCAAACATCCCTACTTGACTTTTGCCAGCAGATTTTCTGGCAGGAGCTCAGTTCCCAAACCCCAGCTCTATGGTGAGGAGTGAAAACTCACCTGGCTCTCCTGCTGTTGAGCAAGAGCTGTGCTGGGCTTTCCTGGCTTCTGGCAGCTGCCCGGTTCTGTTAGTCCAACTAAGAGCCTGTGTAAGGTAAAGAACTTGACAAAATGTTTGCTGTTTTCAGTGTGAAGTGTACAGGAATCGCTGTGATGCTGTTGGCATCTCACGGGGTCTTTTGTCACTCACAACTTTACAACAGAAATTTTCCATTTGAGTACAAAGAAGTGAGCTGTTGGTGTTTGTGGCTTCAAGAGGCTGAATTAACCCTGCAGACTTTTCTGACTGAAATATTCTTAGGTTATTTCTGATGCACTTTGATGTTTTTAAAATTACTTTTTTAAAGTATTTTTATTTTTTAGGGTTTTTTTCTCAATTTTTCTGGAGGCTTGGTGGAAAATTAAGTCTGTTCTTTCTACATAACAGATCTTATATCCTGTAAAAGAATTTCATTAATTTCCAGGTATAATTGTTCACCAGTAAGGAAACACCTTAAGGTTTTATATAATTTCATTGACTGAGATTAAAGCAGAAGCTAAATTGTCTGATGCAAATATTTTCCAAATCCAGCATGTAACTGGATGTACTTGAAGTACTGGAGTTAGACCCTTCTATCATCCTCCTGTACAGCGCTTCTGAAATGAAACTGCTAAACTGGCAGCATGAACAATGGCAGCATCTTTACGCAAGCAGCTCCTTCCCAAGAATGCAGGTGGCTTTCCTAAATCACTCACACAGAGGAACTTCCTTTAGGCCCGTATTTTTCAAGCAGCTTTAATACATATTGCACATACAAGCTATCATCTTAAACTATTAATGAAAATAAGTTTATTTTTAAAACAGAACAGAGATGGAACAAAACAGCTTGAGAGTTTGGACTTCGTACCGGAGAGGGGTTCTGCAACCAGCAGCAGCCTTTTGGGGCAGAGGGTGTGTGCTCACTTCGAGGGGCCACCCCTGATGTGTTTTGCTGTTGTTGTTGGAGGTTTTCTCTTGGGTATGGTGGAGGTGGCCCATCATTTCAGAGCAAGACAAGCCATTATGCTGCTGTAGCAGGATGGCTTTCTCAGCAACCCACTTGAAAGTGCCAGTCAACAAATCCCAGCGCGCCAAGCAACTTCTCATTGGACTACTCGGCTGGAACCACCATCTGCTTTCTGTTCCCCAGTTTTCTGTCTTGAGAGGAACTTCCCTAAAGTGCTGCAAGTATCAAGAAACATTTAGTGTGTGAAACATGAGTGAGCATAAAATCTAAACTTCACTTTTACCCTGTTGTCCTAAATTATGTATTCCCCACTATTCTGAACTATTGTCATTTTGGTTTAACAGAAATGCACTTCAACGTACCTCTTTTAATTTATAAGGCATCTTAAACTATTACAATAAACATGTTACATTACATTGCTTTTCTAAGTAGAAAATAACAAAATACTGTATTTGGTAACAATGTCAGTTTTCCTTCCCATAGTCTGAAGCAAACAACTTCCTTGCAAATGCAAGTATTTGAGCTCTACCATTAAGTGACATTTACATACAAGCTTTTTATAATCACAGATCTGAGCTGACCCACAGATAGGGTTCTGATTTTAAAGGGTTTTGCAGTGACGTCTTCTGCAGGTGGAGGAAGACTGCTCTATGAAAACAGTAAAAGCATGCTAATAATCGTGAGGGGAGTTGAGGTAACGTTTTGTACAATTGTTTGGTTTTCCATCCTGCAATCACTCGCAGTAACAAATGTCATGATTTGCTGGTTTTGCCCTGTTGTATGTTTAGTCACCTTTATAAACAGGACAAGCTGTAGATGCAAACACTGTTAATTTTCATGTCTTGTGGGTACGTTCTCTCCACAGTACACAACTGCAGTCGCAAAGTTCATTTTTAAAGATGGGATTAGGCTTTTAAATTAGAGCTTTTGGCTAACTCTGCTTGGTTAGTACTCAGAGTAATATGTGAAAGTAGGTGTTGTGTTTGAGAGGCACTGACCTGCTCTGAGAGCGGGTGAAAACGGCAATCAAATGTTCTCTCTCCTTGGGAGGTTGGTCAGTACAAAGAAAAGAAGCAAACCACGCTTATATAACCAATATGAGTGTACACATTAAGTGTTTAAACAAAACCAAACCAAACAAACAAAAAACAACACACCCACCTTCTTCTTCAAGCTTTCAGGATTAAGATTTTGAGCCCAAAAGGCAGATGGTAAATCCATTTCCCAATGCTAATCTGAAGGTCATGTTCTGATCCTCTGTGGAGCTCGGCTGTGCCGTGTGCTCGTCTGAAAGCCACAGGCTGCCGGTGAACGGTGTCTCCTCGTGCAGAAAGTCTTCTCTGTTTGATTTAGCTGGTGATGGAGGAGTGCCTTCTGCTAATGAGCAGAAACAGGCAATGCCGGTTCTCTAGTTTCTCTGCAGCTGTGCACAGCTGCCTGCATGTGTCTCGAACACACCTAAATATGAATCCATCCCCTGGAGAAACTCTAAAAATTTTCTTTTTTTTAAAAAAGAGATTCTTTGACTGTGGAGCCTTTTTCACATAAGGGCTGGTGTGTGGTATTAGTGACACTTTCAAAGAAAGAAATGTGCTGGATGAAGCAGGATTAGACTTGTAATTTTCCCAGATTTTTATCTCTGTTTTAGGTAATGACTTCCTCATTTAGCTGAATTACAATTTTACAAATAAGCTTCTGCAGACGGAGCCAAAGTATCCCTGCCCCACACGGGCCATCCAGGATGAATTAGTTCAGGTATTTCATTCTTCCCCATTTTAGGGCCTATCTTGAAATTCTCATAAAACACATTCAGCTATTTTTGAAAAACTGAAACCAACTGCCTCATTAAACATGTAACCGTGTGGTGCAGCCGACAGTCTCCAAAGATCTTACTACACTTTTTGCTGGGTAATTGTAGCAGGGAATTCAGTGCCCTCCGAGGCACTTCTCCTGCCGTCAGTCTCCGGTTGTTTCCTGCCTCACAGGAAAAACAGCGAACAGTAAATGATTTCTGGTTTTCATTAGGCTGTCCTGCATGCCCTGAAGTCCATGAGAAGGTGTAGTCGTTGAGCGTGGTGACCCTGGAGGCATTGCCTGGTTTCCCTCACAGTTGCGTGTGGCCGGGGATTTGCTGCTCAGCAGGCTCTGGGGCTACACCTGCAGCTCTTGACTTGTTTCTCAGACCTGCGCTAACCCACCGGCTCTGGATGCCCCTGTTGCCCGGGCCTGGCTGTCCCTCTGATTGCCAAACCTCCCGGCGTGCTGCCGGCCGGGCTGCTCTTGGCCTCTTCAGCTTCTCCTCAACTCCTCCTGGCCGGTCAGGTGCAGGCGGCCGAGGCTCTGCACCCTTGGTCCTGAAAGCAGCGTTAGATTGACCTCCTTTTGGCTGTCAAGAGACCAGGGATTCATTCTTATGGCCTATTTGCTGCTAAAATTTGTACTCAAGTGATAGTTTTGAATGAAATAACCGGCAGCAGTGGTGGCCTTGATGAATGCTTATTTGGACTCTTCATGTAGAGGGAATTCAGCATCTTTTCAGCCATTGCAATTTGGGTTCAGTTCCATTTTAATAAGACCTGTATGAAGCTGAATTCCCACCACTGGAATCATGACTCGGCAGCACTTCAGCTGGCATTTTTGTGCTCAGACTACAGAAATTTTCTGGTTGCTCCCGTTGAGGCTTCAGACCTACTTCTGCAGTGCTTTTCAATTTATCTGGGTGTTCCAGTTGAGAAAACAAGTGTATTTTCAATTATCTAGTCAACATGATCTACAACAGATCCCATTACAGAGGGAAACTCATATAATTTTTGCTTCACATTGATCCAGATCTAGCCTTCAGATAAAGATTAAATTAAAAAATTGAAGAAGAATTTGGGTTTCTGCTATTAGAAACTCTATTAAAGAATAATTAGGCAGGTGAATAAATAGGGTGATAGTTATGATTGTTTCATGGAAGGAAGGAGTTATTGTAATGCTTTTCAGAGTCTTCTGCAGGAGGTAACAGGTGTAGGAGTAAGGGCAGTCCACTAGGGCTTGAAATCCCAGGTACTTCAGAGAAGCTGCCAGAAACATCTCTTCTAAGTAACTTACACGTTGGTGAAGTCGGATGGTTCTTTAGGGAAAGTTTTTAAAAGTCAGGCAACAAAAGATAGAAGCAAATGGTGCAAATTTAAGTTGGAAGGAGATTATTACTAGGATCTCTGCTGGGATCTATTCTGCCTAGTATGTTAATGATGAGCTGGAAAATAAGGTGAAGTCATGATTTACATAAGTTCATGAAAATATCAATAATGGGTGATCCAAAGGATGAATATGATGTGAGTTGGAACAGAACAGGAAACCTGGTCATGTTATGGTGGCCTGCACGTGTCTTGAGTACACGTGCTCTTGTTGTCTACCCCTGTCTTCCTCTATCTCTTTTCCCTAGCTGTAAAAATAAATACTAAACTAAATAAATGCTAAAACTTAATATGCTGGCTAGGATAGAAAGTATGGCTTCTGTACAAGGAAAGACTAAATAAACCTGGACCTGACTGATGGTCCGTGTTGCTCAGTGTCCAGTCTTCAATAATGACAATTAATAGCTGGCCAAGGGGGAGTGCACGGTGACAGGGTAAGCTTATAAGGTGATCCCTAATTTTTTGCTGATTCCTATGAAGCTTATTTTGTCTGAGTGATCCCTTAGCCTCTAATCATCTGGATTTCAGGGACTTACTCAGCCAGATGTGTTTAGTAACCCTTAATAGTTTCCTAAAGTCTCTAGTCTCCTTTTGCGGAGCTGTGTGAGTTTTTTGCATCCAAAGCACGTTGTGGCAGCTTACATATGTGTTATGTGACAAACCACCTCCTTTGGGTTTGTTTTGGCTTAGCTCTTCAGCCTGAAAAAGAAATAACTGCAGAGAATATTAAAAAGGTCTATGTATTCGTAAACGGCACAGAGAAAGTAACTATGGAAGGTCTTGTGTCAGAATCTTATGACTGAGGTGTTCCAGTGAAATACCACGTGCCTTATTTTAAAAAAAGAAAGTTATATACACTGAAAAAAAAAAATCAATCCTATGAATCATTGCAGTGAGATGATGTGGAAATCAAAAGTATAAATGGGTTCATAAAGGGATTAAATATATTCATAAAGGATCTATTGATATTGGTTGAACTTGGCAGTCCAGTTCCATCCTTCAGCACAGGAAATATCAGAAAATGGAAAATAAAATAGTGTTAGATAAACTATAATAAAATTATCTGCTCATAAAAAGTTGAAATTTCATATGGTGCTTCCTTGTATCTTAAAATAAATACAAGATTTAGCTATATGTTTATTAAAACTAAAATGTCAAAAGCCAACAGAAGTGGATTTGTGGTTTACATATAATGATACATGATTGAGAGAGAGTGTAACTTGATTTTTAGTAAAATGTCAAGTAATTTTGAAGAGCATGAAGCTGTTACATGAGTTGCAGTAGGGATTACAGGACTGGATTGTCTGGTCACATGAGGTGAATTTAATTTCCACTTCACCTCTATGAATAAGATTAAAATAAAGTATGGGAATACTACTGTTAGAATTATTTGATATTCTGTTTCTCACATGTGCTTTCCATTACCAACTAAATGCTTAAAATAGTTCCAGGAGACTAAACCCAAGTTTTTTGTCAGACACAGTTTATAAAATAGTTTCAACAACTTAAAATGGAAACAGCTTAAAACGGATTATTACAGGTAAGCCTAAAAACTGCCCTCAATAAAGATTAGAGCATGGCAGAATTCCTGCTGTTGCTTGATAGTGGAGTTAATTCCACCTTTTTTCTTGAGCTGAATATGGGCGTCTGTTCATATTTAGGCAACCTTTAAACCCAAAAGGAATCTGGCTGTGTTGTTTGCAGGTACCCCTATAGCCCCTCACCGATGGTTCATTCAGAACTGGTCATCACAAACATGCTATAAATGTAAAAACCTTCCCTGCTGAGGAAAAGCAGAAATTACTTTTGCCCTCTCTCTCTCTCTGTCTCCAGTAGATGCAGCCCAGTCTGTGAAGAAGGAAAATGTTCTATTTAGAATGAAGTACCTTATTAGTTCTGACCTAAAAATGCAGCTCTTCCTCAAAGCCATCACCACTACTTGAGGATAGCAAGGGAAGCAAACGCCGCCTCCTGATTAATGTTGTATCTGCTTGATAGGCACAGCTTTGAGAGTTAGGTTAGCAGATCAGCACCAATCAAGGGACTGCTTCAGTATCTGAGAGAGGAGCTGTGTTCAGAAAATGGGTAAAAATGGATATTGCTAAATTCGCTGACACGTACCCTTGAAATGGTTCACACTGCATTTGTCAGAGTTCATGGCAAGTTTGCCCTTTCTGCTTTGCTTCCACTCTATATATGTGTGTCTATTTTTAAAGATCATACATTTATATCCTAGGTGTCTGGTGGCTGACGCTGGCCTGCTTGGTCTTGATTTTGCTGCCATTTGGAGTGGGATGCTCTACAATATATCCTGAAAGCGCTGTGTGGCAGAAGCTGTCTCTTGCCTCGTGTTGTTGCATGCTGTTCCTGTAAGAATTGGTGCAAGGTTGGGCTCGGGGGGCTGGATAGGGAATGTAATTGCTGTTGAATCCAAAGGCAGGGAGTAAAGCACCAGGATACTTTTTGGGCAGGCAGTGAAGTGGATGTGACCCTCTCTGCTGCAAATCTGCACCTCCCTGAAAGCATTGCTAACAAGTCACTCCCTGAAGTAGTGTCCCAGTCAAGCTATTAGCAATGCTTTGCCATCTAAAAAAAGATGGATTATAAGAAGAAAACCAGTAATTTTCAACTTTTCCCTTTTTTAACCCTGAGGAGTTAATTTAAAAGGATATTGAGTTTTAAGAAAAATTACTTACGGATACCTTGAATCATTGAACGACCTTGGAGTAGTTCATTTGCAGATTGACTTATCTGCCAGCAGGCTTTAATCTGTTTGACATGCATTGATCCAGGCCACTAAAGAAGGTCACTTTCTCATTATTCCCTGAACTGGAGCTTAAGATTCCAAACTGTTCATCTTTGGCAAGGTCTTCTATTGGTAACCAAATCATTCTCCCAGTCCAGAATGATACCACCACCACCACCTTGCTTCTTCCATGTTCTATCCTTCAGTAGCTCCAGCCATCCAACAAGCTGATGTTCTCAGCAAACCTCCTGGGCCTGTTTACTCTTGCATCAGAGAGGTCAGTAGTTGACCTATTACAACAAACAAAAAAATAAAACAGCAGTAGGTTTCAGAGGAAAATTAAATGCCTTAAGTGACATGTGAAAGAGGCGTGCATTTTTAACATTTAATTTTGTATGAGAGAGTGAACCAAAGCAGGTTTGTGTTTGGTACCTAGTTATGAATTCTAAAAAAAACCCATTAATCCTCCTCCTCCTAATAAAAATCAAACTGTGACTTTTAATTTATTAAGCAAGAAAACTTGTTGTAGCTTCTTTGCAATGGTTTAAGACTATACCAGAAGCTTGGTATTTTTAATTAATTTTTTTTTTTGAGTGCTCTATTCACTTTGACATCGGAGGTTTTCCGTTTGAGGTACGGATGCTGTGAGCTGTCAATCAGCACAGTGCCCATGCAGCCAGAGCACTGGGCCAGCCTGGGTATTGGGTGAGAACTTAAGCAGCTGTCTGCCCCTTTCTGGCTTTCTGCTCTTCAGTTCAACTCATAATTTCATTCACAAAATGAATGTTTTGGAGTTAAGCATCTGTTCTTCTAAAGGAGTTACCTGAACGTTGTACCTTTTTTGCTTCTTATTTTTGTGTCCCTTAAATGCTTTTTCTTCCAAATGTCATTGTAAGTTGACAGTGTGGTCTGTGCAATCCTCCCTGTGTGCTGCCTGCAGCTGTTTGATTGACCTCTTCAAAAATTACAGCTTGACAGGGCTGTGGTGCTGCTAGGGCTTTGAAACACCTCGTGTGCTTTCCGGACATTAAGGTCCCATCAGTGCCAAAAATACAGAGGGAAGGAATTGATAACGTGATGTGCACATCACACAAAGGACTTGGCCATGGAAAACGTTGCTTTCCTATGAATGCTGATGTTTTGGGTTTATTGTCTGGTGTCTGAGTAATAATCTGTAGTAGTCTTGGTTAATAGGCCTTAGGGGGTTGCATGTGAAGAAAACTGTGATCTTCCTCTTTTTCCCTCTTCCCATCCCATGCTCATCTATGCTGCGTGTACTTTGGGGTCAGTTTTGGCACTCTAGCCATCGTTTGTGGGTTTTTTATCCTTTGCAAGCACAGAATTTGCTTTCCTTTGGGAAAATGAAAATACTGAAAGTAAGCAAACTCTGACAGGAGTCAGAAGATGAGAGGAGACCTGCGGGTCACTATTGTCCAACGACATTTAATACTTGACTAGATTGCTTACAGGGCATGGCAGCTATGTTTAATTGCTGATGCTGGGCTGAGCGTACGGAGTTACGCTTTAAGGGGGGAGGAGCATGTAAAATTACACAGCATAATTCTTTGCCTTATTTATAAAAAGGTCTTGCTCAGATGTATCTGGGTAATGTATAATATTTTATTAAACCTGTAATGAATCCTGGACTGAAAAGAGAGGAGGGTAACTTGATAGTATGCTGCCTCTAGAGTAAAGAATGATTTTAAGGGTAGGCTGATTAAATGTGATTTGCTTAAGAAATGGGATTGAGCTTCATAATGGGATTGACTCCCATTCAAATGGACATCATTATTTTAGAAAGAAGAACATGGAAAATGGATGTAAGAGGCTTTTGTAGAAGAATCGGTTCTATCAGATGGGTATTTTTGTTGGTGTGCGTTCACGTAGGGTGGGTTTTTTATTATTTTGGAAGCATTTTGTTTGTTGCTTAAGCTTAGTTCAGTTTTTTTATTTGCTATTCAATTTTATTCCAAAAATCTTCTCATTAGAGTACTGCTGGATTAGAAACAGACTTATTTCACTTCCTGCTTGACGTTGCATTATTACAAAGAAACCTTTTGTGGAGAAAATGGTTCTCTCTGTCTTGCTTTAGGTAGCCACAATTACTGCTGAGTTACCGTGGCCATGTGCTCCTAGAGGGTTCATACAGCAAAGGACAAAAGCTGGGCACTTCTTAAGCTTAAAATGCTTGTGTTGGGATGAGGCCAAATGAAACATGGGTACCTCACCGGCTTTACTGTTTGCGTCTTTCCAGCTCTTGGGGTTCCTTGGGACCTGTGTCGTTGCTCAGGCTCTGCTGGCACTGTGGGTCCTGGTATCACATAAAACAAATACAGGATGTGCGTCAGGGGAGAAATAGAATTTCTCTTATTTGACTTTTAAGAGAAATTTTACTGCATCTCTCTTGACAGACAGCTGCTGTAGGTGAGCGATGAACCGTTTTCCATGAGGGGAAGTGTTGTTAAATGTGTGGGTGAATCCACACGTTTTTCCATTACAATTTAAATGGTGCCTTCAATATTAGATTTTAAAAGTATGTATAAACCAACTGGCAAACTGTAAATCCTCAGGAAAATTTACTGACAATATAGAAATGCATATTTCTCTTAAAATCACCCTCAGGCCTTATTTGGTTTTTGTTATTTAGAAAAAACGCTTTCTATTCATACAGCTCCACATCAATGCCTATCAGATTTCTCTCCATACATCTACGTGTCTATAGATACAAATAAATAAATAAATACAGTTCCATTTGCTGGATCTGATGGGGGGGTCTGACAGTGGCACCCTTAGGCTCTGGAGGAGGTTGTAGCTAGAGCAGCCAAGGTTGCTCGCCCTGGTGCTACTTGCAGAACATTTAGAACTGTGACAACCTAATCTGGCCATCCCATTCTCCACTTCATAACTGGAAAATAGGCTCAGAATGGGGTTCATCCATCTCTTGGATGCATCAAGACAGCTGCTGGTCTTGCCATCTGTAGGAGATTGGGAAGCTAAAGGTTTTTGGGAACATCTGGTGCAAAGTAACCTTTAATACTGGGTGATTGGATAAGGCACAAAAGATGTGACGTTTTTTGGTCTGCAGAGCCTATGAGAAGGCCCTTGGCTGCTGCCTGGCTGGCTGACCAAGAGCTGATATGAGACTCCCTGTCAGAAATCGGGGTTGGCTGCTGGCAGAGGAGTCATTCCTGAGACTGGCACCACAGGATTCCTGCCTTTTTGTCATTAAATACCATATATTTCCTAACCTTTCTTTCAGGAAGAAGCTAATGGATTCATGGACACTTTAGGTCATCTTTATATCAATTATGCAGTATGGGCCACATAAAGAATTGATTTTTTGTTTGTTTGCTTTTGCTTTTGTTTTATGGGGAGAAGCAGAAAGATACTCTCGAGTGATTCAGGTTTAATGTAGTTTCTAGTGACTTTGAAGTCACATCTAGGAGCAAGGAGGATAATTAGTAAAATTTTATAATTGCTTCAGATGACTCCCTAAATTATAGCTATGCAATAAAATCAATATCCCCTGAAGCAAAGCAAGTTGTACTGCAAAGACAGGTTAGTGCTTAGGACTATACTGGTTGGATTGCTGTTCTAAACAGGTTGTAATAAATATCATTATTTTGTTGTTTCTGGAAAGTGGGTTGTTGGTTGGTTTGGGGGTTTTGGAGGTTGTTGTTTTCTCCATGGAGTATCCTGTGAAAAGAATTGTTAATTCTTCTATGTACTGTTTCCATGCCTGTTCTCCTTCAGTCAGAGAAAATCAATGTTTGCTGGTGCCAAGTTTACTGTGTGAGGATCAGTGGAGTCCCCTAAGGTGCTTTCAAAAAGGAGGAGTAACTTCAGCTTGCCTGTGCCTTTGCAGATGGCGGGGAAACACCGTGACTTAGCAGAAATGATCCTCAAAAGGAGATGCTGTCGAAAGCGTGGGGAATGTTTGCCACTTGTAGATAAGCAAGAAGTAAGGCTTTATAAGCTGCAGTTTTGGTTGACACAACTTCCCCTGAAGGGCTGACATTAAGCATTTAATGCACTATTCAGAATTTTAGAAGTCTGAATTTTGTAGACGAGTTAACGTAGCATCTGCTTGCTTTTGTTTACCCTGGGTGTAAAGTATTGAAAAAAACAGTATTGATGTGTTTACTTCTAGAATTTGATTCTTTTTTGGTTGTTTGAATGCTGTAAGTATTCAAGCATTTGTAGCAAACGTGTCTGAGGAGATGATGTGTAACAACTGGAGTTTTTAACATATAATTGCATTTTTTTTAGAAAGATAAAAAGGTTTCAGGTGAAGCTTTTGCTTGTCTCAGTGGTACTGGAGGTTTTGTTCAAGATGCAGCATTTCTATGTGGTAAATACTTCAAAGGTGTTATTGCTGTTACTGTTAATCCGAAGTTCTGTAATCTGGATGCTCATATTCCTAACATAATGTGGATAGTGATTTGCACATAAAGGATAAGGATTTACAGGTGTGGTCTTCACCTAAAACTGCTGAAGAGAAAGCCTTTGGACACTTGTTCTCTTCAATGTATTGATTATTTACTTATTTTTTTCCCCCCATAGATCCTTACATTATGAAATTAATGCATTTATGAAATCTTTTATTTTAGGCTCCTAGGCTGAGACAATGTCCATTTATCAAATCTGCACCCATCACATAGTAGGATTCCTACAACTGATGAAGTAGGAGTGTGGCTTCGTCCAGCAAAACACAGGGCCAAGGGGATAATTAGTTGGAAAAAAAGTTTGAGCCTATTATTCTACCCAGCAAGTCATCGTGGAGTGGACAAATGAACACGAGGCGGCTAAAAATGTGTTTAAATTCCCATTTTGTGGATGGAGGCATAGCTTTGACAGATTAAAAACCTTGCCACTTGCTTTGTTTTGTAGGGCAGTGTGATAAAGATAAGTGAGATTTCTCTTCCATGTTGCTTTTTTGCGGTTTTTGAGTAATACCTTGAAACGTCAAGTGGGGTGATAAGAAATGAAGGAGGCCCTTTTGGTGCTGAAAATCCCCCCATATACATCTTTCATTTCCAGATAGGTGGTTTTTTTTCAGTAGGACAAATTTTGAGGCTTGATGGAGTGGCTTAGCAGCTCCATTTTGACTTCAGAAAAGGGCTTAAACCATAAACAAGCAAACTTTATAATGGAAGAACCATGAAATCGGTACAGATGTGTTGGATGCCTTTTACATTGCACACTATTGTATTTTATTCAGTATTAAAAGGTCCTAGTTCACGTTATGCCGCAAACCACTCCAGGACTTCCTTGTATTGCTCAAGAAATTCATACAGAAACTATTTGTATGTTTGCTCAGAAGCCATTCATCCGGTGCTTACGGGCATCACTATAGTTCAGGAGCCAAACTCCAGCGTCCTCGTGCTCGGTTTGGCCGAGGCGTGTTTGGACAGTGGGAAAAGCTGAAGGTGCTAATGCCTTGGCCATGTACCGAGCACCGCTCCCAGCTCAGGGCCTCATCTCTGTTCAGCTAATCCTTTAAATGTGTACGTAAACTTATTTGAAATCCGTGGTGTGGAGGCACGTGCTTAACTGTCCTCGAGGACTTCCCGGTGCCTGGCCCAAATCTGTAGAGAGGGACCAATGTACCAGTGACAGAAGCTGGCTACGTGCACATCTTACTGAGGCTGATTCATTGGTACTGACAGAGCTTATGAAAGCCTCGCTCTTCTGTTGGGCCACCAGTCATTAGGATAATCAGCTGTGATTATAAACCGACTTAGCCGGTTTGGAAAAAAACACAACCTCTTTTCAGTCTTTCATCAAATATTATTTTGCTGATGTTGACAGAAAGGAGAGGCAGGCGTGCTATGAATACACGTACCCTCTTTTAAATTTGCCTGTGATAATGAAAACTCCCATCCTTCCCCATCGCCACCAGGAGCAGCCGTGCTTATTGCCTGCAGGCTTGCTGAGTGGACGGTCTCCGCCGCTCAGTCTGCTCTCAGCCCATCATCGGGTCGTATTTTCATTCTGCTGGCAAATCTGCACCAGCTAGATAGCTGTTGGAAAAAGTGCAGGTTTTGTTTCTCCTGACACTTCATCTCCTGTGATATATTTACATTTACGATCATGGATTTTTAATTGCTTGTATTCTGTTTAATGTGCACGACAAGGGGACGTCAGCCTTTGCAAGCGCACATGTGCTGGAACTTGGAAATAAATCCCTGTTTATTGGGGGGGTTGCATATAATGAAACCTTAAAAAGAATACATTCTTAAGATTATTTTTTTATCATTGCATACACGGGTAAGGACTTAGGTTTTCATGTATTTTAACCCTGCAGCAAGGCCTTTGCAGCTTCCCTCCCCTGGTGCAGGAGTCTCCTGTGGCAGGAGAGGGGAGCAGGGGCAGGCAGGAAGGGCCCCTCACATCCCACTGCGGTCACTGGCCTCCACCTTCTGTGCAGTGAGGTTTGCAGCTGAAGGGGGGAAAAAGGATGAGTCATCCATCAGCTTATTGTGAGGCAGTGTAGACAGCTGTAAATATATCCTGTCTGGAGATCCGATTCCAGTAATCAGCACAAAATAACCACTGACATCACGCAGGGTACTGCTGAGCCCGTCTTGCTGGGAAAAAGCCGGGGGAGAAGGGAGGGGATTAATGGTGCCCGAATAGCAAAGGGTAAGGTTCCTTTTGGTGTACGCTGTGTGTGTGTCCCCGCAGTGTTTGTTGTCTTCACAAACCAGATGGAAACAATTCACGTGTAGGCTGTTACTGTGAGCTAGTATCTTAATATGGCTTTCTGTTAAAAATAATAAAATTGAGGATAGCCTGTGCCTGGGGCTAAACTTGGGTCGTGGGGAATGGATTTATCATAGAACGTTTCTTAATTGTAGCCAACTTGGGTTGAAATCGTGACTTCAGCTTGCAGGAATACTGGAGAAGGATGTGGCCGAAATAGGAAGTGTATTTAATTTTTATCAGCGTGGTGTTAGTATTTCTGTGGTTAAAGGCTTGTGAGTTACACACCTCCATTTGAACTTTGAAATAAGTGGAAGTGTGTGAAGTGAACCAGTTTCCCCTGCGTGCCTTGCGTTTGTTTATTTGGAGTGCTTGAAACTACCAGGGCGTTACAGCAACCCAGCTGCTTCCAGAGGCAGGTAAGAAACACTGGCAAGAGCGGGAAGGTTTGACATGATCCCAGCTAGACTGACTGAGGAAGGGATTGCACTCTCTCAGTGGACCTGTGGCCAGCTGGAGCTTCCCTTCAGGAGTTAAGTAGCACTATAGTAGTATGAGCATTCTGGATGCATGTCTGCGTGATCTGCTCGAGTTTTGTCCTGCTCTGGTAGGGGGGTTGGACTCGATGGCCTTTGGAGGTTCCTTCCAACCCCTAACACTCTGTGATTCTGTGTTTATTAAAGCCCCTTTTTCTGTCTGAAGCTGCTAGTGTGGTAAGGATCGCTCCATAATAACCCTTCCCAAACCAGCAGTTACAACTGATCTACTTTCTTTTATCCATTATTATGAATTTCATAATCTGTTAAATATGTGCACAGAGTAAATGAGGGATATTGCATTCATTTGGAAAAGGCTATTTCTAATGCCTCACGCAAATCAACTCTTTAGCAAGAAGCCCCAGGGAGCACATGGATGTACTTTGTTGTCATGCCTTTATCAACCGGATCTGTAGGCTGGAAGCTTTCAGATCACAGGACGGAACAGAAGCGGGTTACTTCTCTGCTTGGCATATGGAAATGAGATTTAAGAAATCATTCAGAGATGTCTGGGTTTGCTGCTTTGAAATGGAAATGGGCTGCGAAACAAAGATGTTGCTTTTATATGGGTCTCTGATAGTCTTGCTGGTGCTGCTACAGGAGGCAGGAGGGAAGTGTAAAGTATTAAAAGAACAAAACCACCAAATCCTCTTTATTTTCCTTTCAACCTGGCTGTATGCAGTCAGTGTTCAAAGAGTTGCTGCCTCTGTCAAAAACTTCACAAATTAACATAAAGTCTGTAATTCTGCTAAACAAATGTTCAGAGTGGTTCACATCAAATGTACACGCAGTAGGATCCAACATGCCGGTCTGAAGGTGGGTAGCCTGAAAAGCCTGACTGGCTTGTGTCTCCTGGGGCCCTGGTGCCTTCACCAACCCCTGAATTCAGCGTGCAAGTACTGACTGGCAGTCCTGGGCCCCAGGAACTGTGTGTGGTTCAAGACAGAAGAAACCTCGGGTCCTAGACTGATTGGAAGATGTTTAATGTCTGGGAAACAGTTGTGTCTCTTATGGGAGCATATATGAGTTAATCAGTGCTACTCTGTTGGGTTTTTTCCTCCTTGTTTTCCTCCAGATTTTTGGAACCTAGCATAATAAAATAAATTTTAGGTATTTTAGTGTGTGTTCCTGTTGTGTATTCCTCCTTGAAGCAGCCCTGCCGTACAGCCGGTTGCTGCGGACAAAGCACAGGTGACTGCAGCCAGCACCGTGCTCTTTAGATAAAGAACAGGACTCTCACCAGCCAGAGCATCCATCCTCTCAAACATCAAGCACAAATAATAAGTTCCTCCTTCCGACAAGTTTTCATGCATTAAAAGACTGAAAAATGCAGGGGGGGTGATGACTGTGTGTGGTCTGAGGAAAGAGATTCACCCGTTTAATACTGAAAGACGCGTGTTAACTGCTGAATCATCCTCTCGGGGATCCTTTGAAGTTTAATGTAGCTGAAAAGAAGTGAACAAACTCTTTCCGTGCAGTACAGCGTAAATGCGGGATCTTTCTCTAAGGGCTTTTTAATGTGGATTTTGTTCCTTGCTTTTAAAAATGTGTTTATAAATAAGCAGAACCTACCATTTAGTTGTTGGAATTAGCACGTGAAAAACACGTACTCTTTCCCAGGGGGAATTCTGGAGGAGCACTTTGAAGTTTATTCTTTGTGTAGCTCCTTATTATTTATTTATTTATTTATTTATTTATTTCTGGATGACTTGAAAGGCTGCCAGCTTCTCTGCTGATTCAGAACAAGCTGATAGTGTTCTTGCTCCCTGCTGCAGAGATACCCGTGTCTGCGGTGACTGGCCTGGATGAATCAGTGCAATGTTCCCAGGGTAGTGTCTGTGAAGCCAGTGCAGAATAATTTTGAGAGCGCCGTGGTCGCTCTCCATGTAAAATCAAACAAACAAACTAGAAATATATTTCATAGACTTGTAATTAGGAAATTTCAGCGGGATGTGTGGCGAGCGTTGTTGCAAAAAATGGTCTTAACTGGGTGGAGATCAAGAGCTTGGTATTCCTCTGTGTTTTCCAGTAATTCGTACGTCGGCTTGAGCTGTCAGCACAACATGTGGTGTCCTGGCGTCTGCGTCTTATGGCTGCTGATAGAACCGATCCTCTTCCATCGGTGTCTCATTTTCCTTTGGAAAAAGTTTTGACTTGAATGCTATTAAGTTTATTGAAGATAATGGAGAATATGCAAAAAATTATGGTAAATAATTGTATGCAATTTGAGACGGAATGACAGAATGGTGGAGGTTGGAAGGGACCTCTGGTACCACCCCTCTGCTGCATCCAGCAGGGTCACCCAGAGCAGGGGTCCAGCAGCACAGTGTCCAGGCGGGCTGGGAATCTCTCCTGCGGAGACTTGACGACGCTCAATTACTTTTTATTCTTATTTCTTGAAACTTGAAATTGTTCTACCCTGTAATTTAAAAAAGTGAAATTATCAGAATAGGATTTACAGGATGTTTTTTGAAACCTGTTTCTTTCTGCTTTATTTCTGCTTTATTAAAAACCAGTTTACAACTGTAAGATTTTTACTGATAACTTTGCATTTAATTGTTGTAGGCTTTGAAATTTGTGATCAGACAGCTTACATTAAGATGCCCAGTGTTCAAATTGATGTCCATGTGGAATTGTGTGCTTGCAGTGTAAATGGTATTTATTTAGTATTAGATTTGGATTTGTAGTATTACAAAAGAGCATTTCCTTCAACAGTAGAGCTAGTTTTTGTATAGATGTGTGATACGGAGCGATAGGGGTTTTGCAAAACTTGTGTTCTGCTTTCTTCTGTTAGATGCAGCCCTTTTAACGCTCTATCGACAGAGTCCAGTTGTGGTTCAGAAAACTTGTGCAGAGAGCTTGAGGAAAGAAATAAAGGCAGCAGAATGCACCAGATGAAGAAGCAGGTGCTGTCTGTGCAGAGGAGACGTGTTGGTTTTCAGGGAGACCTGTGTTCTTGGAGACTGGCTTCATCCCTGGCTAGTCTTGATCTGAGGTGGTGAAAGCCCATTGACATATGGTTGCAGACTATCAGATATTTTTTTTCTTAAAATCCTAGGAATTAGAATATGAGGAGAAGGAATTTGGTCCAGGACATATGTGGATAATGGTCATCGGGAAGACAGTCTCAGAACAGATCTTGTTTTTTTTCTGAGCCAGCACCTGCTGTTCTTCATGGAAGTGATAATCCTGGAGCAGCTGCTGGTTAGGACTGGTCGTATCAGCTCTCAGACCTGCTGCTAGCACAGTGTGTTTAAGACCCCATGTGTGGACTCGCTGATCTGCTTTATGATAAACACAGGCTGTGCTTGGACTGCAAGGATTGACAAACCCAAAGCTACAGAAGGCTCCTTGTTGCAGCTCGGCATTAAGTTTCTCTGCCCTCTTCAAGAGGCAACATTAGTCATCTGCAAGTGGTAGATGCCACGGGGCCCTGCTGGCTTTTCTCTCCTGCGCTGCCCTGGACACTGCCTACTTCTGTCCTTCCCTTCCAGCCTCTCTAGAGGACAAACAGCCCCGCAGTATTTTAAAGTGAATAAATGTGAATATTTCAATTTCTTGAATCTGATCTTAAAAATGTCAGAGTGTAGAAAATTGCCAAGTGGTGAAAAGCTTTCTATTCCAGGTTCATGTGCTGCTGCTCTCGCGGGCTGAACTGGCCCTGGCAGGAAGACAGGGCTTCAGGAGCTCCTGATTTCATGGGGGTTTTGAAGCCTGGTGGCACTGATAAGCTCTTTAAAACCTCTTTTTAGACTAGAAATACTGAGGAAAAACTGACGCTGTGGGCTTTTGGGGTCAGTCTTTTCCCATTTTTCTCTCTATGCCAGCCCAATGGCTCTTTTTTTGCAGAATCATTGCATGAAATGAGAAAAGAACCCAAACTCAGAACATTTAAGCTTTTATAAAAATCTAATAAAAGCTTGGAGATGTTTCTGTGTAATTGTGGGGGAGCATGCTTCTGAAAGGAGTCATATTTTTTCCTGTACTTTTTTCCCCTCCTCTAAGTGCCTAAAGATAACATTCCAAAGATGCCATTATCCTTGTGCAACTTCCTGTTAATGTCATTTATATAAACTCAGGTGTAGCTGAGTTTTGGGTATTTTATTTGAAAGAACTGGAATGAAAAGTCCTAGGTTGGATCCATCAGCCAGATCAGCCCTGGTCAGCTTCTCGTGGTTGCTGCTCCTTGGCAAAATGCACCATGGGCAGAAGGCAGCGGGTCCTAACATCTCTGGTGGCACAGTTTGCCTGGCCTTCCAGGAGCTGATACTTCCCTCAGCAGTGGGACACTGTACTTACGGGATGCACCACGGGCTGACTCTCATTCCTGTATCTGCAGAGATCTAAAATTGTGGATTATATAAACAGTTTCAACTGGGCTTTCAGGGCACAGTTGAAAATTGATGTGTCTAAATTCCCTGTATTGCTTTGGCAGTGGGGTAATCGACAGTCTGTTCATTGATCTGGTTAGCAGGTGTCAGGCACCGTAAATCAACGAGAGTAAATGCTGTGTAGGTAGCAAAGGAGCACATAGCGGCTCCAGAAATAGGTGCACTTCACTTGTATTCTCAAATGTCAGGCTTCTTTTAGTTGTGTTTCATGAGATGAGCTGCTGACACTCAGATGTTGTACGGCTCAGAGGAGGACCGTTTATTGATTCTCAGCATTTAATGTCTGTTGTGATTCTTCCACTACAAAAAGAGGCTGAGTGCTCAGAGAAACCAGAGCAGCACGTAGCTTCCCTACAGAGTTCACAGCGGTGTTTCCTTCCACGTTGGACCATGGGAGTGATGTCAGCTTGGAAGGCTCTTTCATACAACGTGACCTGAAAGCTGTTGCCTGCTCAAGCCTGTCGCAAAGGATGGGTTGTGTCCTAGCAGACCGAAGTGCTGTAGGCTCTGCAATAGTCTCTACCTCTGATGTGTCAAGGTGAAGAGTGGTTTTGGTGTGGATTTACTTTCGTCCAACGTCACTTATTACTCAGAGGCATAACCGTAAAGTGTCTAAGTACTGGTAGAAAATAAATACCCAGCTTCATCAGTTGAAGTTGGATGGAAATCCTCGTGTGGAGGTTTTCTATTATTCCTCCTCTCAGAAGTTCTGGTGAACCACAGCATTTCTGTAACTTGGATTATAACTTCTTTGTTAGCTGTTCAAGATAAAATGTTTATCACGGTGTCTTTAGCCTCAGTGCTTGAAATGATACACTTTGGAACGTGTGCAGATGGGTATTTTGAAGTGATGCTCAGATTATGCCAGCAGAACACAAGATTCATAGTTGAGTCTTTCAGGAGTCTCATACTGCACAGAACACCTGGCCTTGACAGAGAGGACATCTCTTGTTGGACAGAGTGAGTAAGCTGGTAGATGCACCTCCTGAGCCTGAGAAGGGCTAGAAAGATGATGCAGCTTTTCAGAGAGCTTTTTTTAGGGCGTTTTGGATGCTTGCCTGCAGAGGAAAAGCCTTTGTCAGTACATGTCTACTTGCTTGAAAGGCAGTGGCCTTCTTCTGCTGACTTCAAAGGCAGCAGATCAAGTCCTGTCGTGTTTATAACAGCTGAAGCTCTGTTTTCTACCTCACTTCCTGCTCTGGCAGCATCTGGTGAGCATCTGCGTGCTTTGGGCTTGAGCCACAACAGTGGGGCTTTTGTTCCATCGAGTATTTGGGGAGAGCAGGAGGCTGTGTGAAAGTTTCAGGTAGTAGCTCATCACTGTTAGTGTGTCACCCGTCACCCTTTGGTCGATGCCTCTGATGCAGTGATATGTTGCCTGGTAAGGAAAAACATGAGCAGCTTTTTCACAATGGAAATTCAACCACAGAGAGGAAATAATTCTCTGGAGCTGTTTGTGGTCTCCTCAGTGAGTGGGCGTTGGGATTTGGGCAAACTAGAGAAATGAGGCTGATCAAGTGGAACTCTTCCTGTTGCTCAGAGCTGGTAGCTTATGATTCAACAATTCTTGTTTCCATTCAGTCATCTCCTTTGGTCTCCTACTGCAGCCAGGCTTGGAAACCTGTGCTAATTCAATTATTTAGTAGTAATAGGTCTGAAGCGCTTGGATATAAATTTATAAGAATAATAAAGAAGTCAAATGCTATGCCAGGTGGGAAATAATCTGTTGAATATGATTCATAACAACATGAGCATTTAAAACTGCCTCAGAATTGGGAGAGAGGAGGTAGTTTGGAAACAGAGATGCTGTAATTCTTGTTCTTTTTAATATATATTATTGATAATAATGTATCCCACAACTGTGCAGTGCAGCCAAATTATTCTTTCCCAGTTAAGCAAAAGGGTTTAGTGTCTGTCAGTATCAAAAAGCAGAATGCAAAAGGAAGGCATCAGAAGTCCATGTTTGTTTGCTCTCGGCCTGCTCCTCATTGCAGAGATGGCCCAGAGCTGTGATGGCACCTGTTTGGGGGGGGTTAGGTGGTTTGTGTTTTCCAGATCTTACAGTGGAAGTGTCTTATGACAGAGAGGAGACTCCTGTCGCTGGGTTGGCAGAGGGCCTCTCACTGGTCATGCTGCTGTCCCCTGTCCTCCTTCAGTGTCCCTGTATGTGATAGAGGAGTGGGCGCAGTCTGTGCTCACCTCATCTCCTCCCAGTCCAGTGCTGAGAGATTTCCTTTTTTCGTGCATGAAAATCTTAGAATCGTGGAATGATTTGGGACAGAAGGGACCTTAAGGATCATTCAGTTCCAACCTCAGTGCCAGAGCAGGTCACTCAAAGCCCCATCTGGCCAAGTCTTGAACACTTTCAGTGATGGAGCATCCCCAGCTTGTCTGGGCAACCTGTTCCAGTGTCTCGCCAGTGAAGAACCTCTTCCTTACACCTAATCTACCCTTTTTTTTCAGTTTAAAACCATTACCCCTTATCCTGTCATTACCTGCCCTTGTAAAATGTTCCTCTCTAGGAGAGACTCTAATTCAGCTTTACAGCTGTCAGTAAAACAGCAACATTTACATGTTTTCAACAAAGTCAAAACGGACAAATATTGGGCTTATGTTGAAGGCAAACCAGATTCTACCACAAGCTAAGACGGTACGATGGGTGATAAAACTGCTGAATGGATATTATTTCCCGTTTGCTGCATGTTAACAGATGCTGTGTGTTTTTAAAAAAGGGGGTGACTGGGCAGCCAGCGTGAGGACTGCTTTGTTTGGTCCTGGGGTTGTGCCCCGCCATCACGCGGGGAGGAAAGGAGGGACGGTTCCTTCCTAGAAAGCAGCCCCGGCAAGAAGGTGGGAGCTCAGCCAAGAAGGTGGGAGGCGGCGGGAGGTGCAGGCGCTGGGGTGAGCTGGAACTGGAGCTGGAGCTGGGCAGGGCTCGGGCGGCAGCCGGCAGGAGCAGGAAGCTGACGCTTGGCCAAGGTCTGTGGCTCGGAGGTAATGGAAGAAACAGCTTCTCTGTGGACATACTGAGGGGGCAGTTTGTTCCAGCACAGAAAACTGTTGAGCTAATTAGCAAAAGGCAAGCCAGAAAGAAAGGACCTTCGCTGCCAGACCATGGCAGGAGGTTTCTTTACAAACCTTTTAACCTGAATTGTTTTACCTATGGGAGCCAAATTCCTTTAGTTAACATTGTCTTGTTCTAGTTTGTTCCGGTGAAATGAGGCTTTGAGTTTTTCTGTGGTGTTTCTGGGGCGGTTGCTTTAGGGTAAAGGTTTGGGAAGATTTTTCCCAAAGTATTTGTGAACACGTGTATCCCTTCCCGTGGGTGACCGTACCTATTCTAGCATAGTTGTCCAAGGGGATGTCCACTTACATTTGAAGGTAACATTACTAGGGGAGGGGAATCTTCTGAAAAGTGCCTGGATGAAGTCCTCATATTGTAAAGCTCTGTGAGAGTCATCTCGGGGCTGTAATTTGTTCCCTTGGTTGGTTGGTTTGGGTTTATTTTTGGTTTGGTTGGTTTCGTGTTTTTGGGGGGTTTTTTAAGACTTTTTTTCTCTTTCACATGCTGCACGTTTTTCCTCTACATGGAATGTGGTCTTTCCTTAATGATCCTAAATCTCCAAGTATTAAGGAATTAGTAATTTTTCTAAAGTAGAATGCAGTTGGAAAAATAAAGCTTTTGTAAGAGTCACCAACCTTAGCAACTTCTTCCTTCATATTTAGCTTTCATTATTCCCGTAAATAGCATAGCAAGCCAAGGATAAAGGATTTACTCCAAATATTTGATGCGTGCAGAACTGGTGTGTGCATGTGATGAAGCAGTTGGCTTCAGCTGGCTTATGGTGAGTATTACAGAAGATACTGCAAGCGAGGTATTTGACTGAGGTCACACTTGTTAATGAGTTCAAAGCAGAGCTTTGTCATGGGATTTACTGTCTGTAGCCTCCAGAGAGGAGGAGGGTGGGGATTTCTGAAAGGAAAGTAGGCTACATGGAGCACTGAAAAGGTCTGTGGTGGTGCTGCAGTGAAGTTGGAATTCATCAGCCTGGTGGCCAGTAAAGAGAGGGCATTGGGGGGAACTCTTGGCTGAAATGGTGTTTGATGGACCATAAGCGCAGCTTTTCCATACATGCAGAGAATGATAGAAACAATTTCACTTGAAAACTAACTCCTTACTTTCACAGCCTTAGTGACACTTCCATTGTGGCAGATCTGCCTGCAGCAGCCAGGCACACAGCTCTTCTCTGTCCCCATCTCTGTGCTGCGTGGGGCTGGGGGGACTCTCCTCGCTTGCCCTACCTGCAGAGAAGCTGCCACCAGTAAAGGAAGGGATTCGGTGGGGGAAAGCAAGGCTAAATCTCTTGTAAACAGGGAAGTGGCAACTACCTCTGTCATGAGGTTCTAGAGCTTAAAGCCATGCCCCAGTCCGGTCCTGGCGGCTGGCAGCGTCATGCCTTGGTGTGGTGATGGTGTGTGGGGCTGGAGCTGGCGGAACTGGGAGGACCCTGGCAGCCTTTGTAGCAGAAGGAGGAGGGGGCTGCTATGGGTAGAAAGAAAGATGACCCACCAAAGAGTTCTGGCCAGTGTCAGTGAACATTAAGCATTTTCTTCCTGGGAAGGGATTGGGCTCGTAGTTTATGCTTTTTAAGGAATCGGAGGAGTCACTTGCAGCTTATTTGAGCACAGTAAATATATGTTGACTCACAAAACAAGCAAGAACTGAGATGAAATTTTCCACAGCAGCTGGACTTTCTCTGGAGCACGTGGATTGTGCCAACTCCCTCAGAAAACAGGGAGCATTCTCTTGTGTTGAACTGTGCAGAAGGAGTGATGCGGATGGAGCAAGCAGAGTGATCCCCCCTCCTTGCTTCCCTGGCGCCGTCACCCCGGGGTGCTGCGGTGGCTTTCATGGCTGCAGGGTCTGGGCTTATGGAGGGCAGGTGGTGGTGGGTATGTGGTGCAGCAGCTCCGGAGTGCAGCAGGATAACAGACAGTAGTGGCGTGGAGGACCAGCTCCTTTTCAGTGTTCCTCATTGCCGAGTACAGCTCAACATGTAATCCTGTATTTCTGCCAAGAGTTTTGCTGTTGGATTCCCACTGTGGGACAGACCAGTAGCTACTCAGGTACAGAAATGGCTGAGATAGAGAAGGAGGATGAGCTCGTGCTCTGCCTAAAGCTGTACAGCAGAGGAGATTCAGACGGTGGAGGAGGGGAATGCATAGCCAAAGCAGGAAATTGGTGAAGGAAGAAAGAATCAATAGTTCATTAGATTTGTAGAGTAGAAGAAGGAGAAAAAGGATCGATAGTTCATCAGATCTGGAGACTCGGCTTCTGAGATGTGGTTGGTTAACACAAGAATATTTTAGTGGAGTCATTGTTCATGCTATAACTAGTGCACATAATGTAACAGCTCCTGTCACTCCACATAAAAGGAGAAACAGAAATTAAGGGTAGCCAGTTTGCAAAGCTTAGTTTAGGGGAAGGCACCCCCTTAAAGAGAGCTTGATGACAAATAGGAAACAATTCTTTGAGGTTCTTTGGCCGTCCTCCTCCAACACTGTCTTTGCCATGAACAGCCCTGCTCGAAAATCTGCAGTTTTCAATCAGGATTTTGGTGAATGCCAGTTTTGTCTCCAGGGTTTGGCGTTGTGGTTTTAATAGTTTACAGCCCAGGTGAAAAGTAAACACTGTGTTACGATTTCAGACACGGGTGTGAAATTTCCTACAAAATGAGCTCACTGATTGAACGCTTCTGGGCTAGAAGTGATGCAGTCATGCAGTTTCCATGATTATACTGGACAGAAAGAATTGCTACTGTACTAGAAAGGTGTATTTTTAGAAATAAGGTTGCAAACCTGCAATATTAGTTTGAACTGGCACTTTGTCGTGGATGTAAATAGTTTATGTGAAAAGGGCTACTTTTAGTACAAAGTAGCTATTTTCTGTGGGTTTATTAATTTAAAAGCTTGTGTATTGGCTGGCTGATGGTCTCATTAGGGCCCCTGAAAGCTCACTGGAGACTAGCCACAGGCTCTGACAGCCAGTCACACAGGAATTCTTTCTTGTGTTTAAGAATTATCAGTCGGCTTCAGTATTCCTCCCTGTTCCAGGGAGGAGTCCAGGGAAACACGGTCAAGTTCTCCCATTAGCTCTGCAGCAGGAGCTCTGGAGGGTCTGTCAGAGCTGGGAGCGATCCCTCTGCTGACGTGTGGCTCTCAAAGAAGCACAGCAGTTAACAACTATCATGTGCTTTCCAATAAAATCCTGCAGCTTGCTTTTTAATGGCTACAAATCATGAGAGCTTCAGATTCAGAGCTCCCTGTCGCCCTTTAAGCTGATGAGTGTTCTCCTGTCCTCCGTGCATGAATAATGCATCACCTGGCTTGCTTTCGTAAGGTACAGTTAATTCCCTTGGCCTTTAAGGGCTTTTTCTCCCCCTGTTATTACTTAGCTGCCATCCTGTTTGAAGACAACTTATTAACCGCAAGTCTACAAACACTGGGGAGTGTAGGAGACAACTCCATTATATGGAGGAAGCAGCTCCAGTCCTCAATTCTTCAGCAGAGATCTGTCTCTCTACACTTATGAAATGTCTCTGTTGTGTTGCAGACATGATTAGTGTGCCAATAATCAGATAATTTAGTCTGTAGAGCTTTATTCGATCCCACTGAAACACAGACTGAGTGGTTTGGGTGGGAAGGGACCTTTCAAGGTCCTCTAGTCCAACCTCCCTGTAGTGAGCAGGGACATCTGCAAGTCGAGCAGGTTGCTTGGAGCCATCTGAGCTGGTTCCATGTGTGCTCCCACTCAGGCCTGCCCCTGCCTCCGTTCACAGGTCACAGGGGTACGAGCAGGGTTGCCCTTTGCAGTCCTTTCTGTATTGCATTCTGTAGGTCTGATAGCATTTCTGAAGGTCAGAAGACTGTTGAAGCACTGACATACCCTTCCTAGGACAGAGGCTGGGGACAGAGACTTGCCTTTCTGTTTTTCTTGATGGAATACCCCTTTGAATGTCTTAATTAAAGCTTAAATCTTTTCTCCTCTGTTTTACCCAGCACAGCTGCAGGGAGATTTTTGGCATGCTCTGTTAATTTTAGCAACATATTCTCTCAGTGTTGAGTAGGTGAGGCAAAACTCAAGGGTGGCAGGGATTGACAGTGCACCTGCTAACCCAGACTGCTCTGTATCATCTGTAATTCAAACGTTTGTTTTAAAAGGAAACACTTTGGTTGGCAGGCTATGAAGTGTGTGATGATAGCTCAGTACGCCTAAACCTGTCAGGATAGCAGGAGGTAGAACCAGGTCATGACACGTTGCCCTTTTTCTCAAGGCTCTGTATTCAACCATTTTTCAGCTAGTTAACTTGATTTGCTGACCCCTGTGAGGAATAACTGAACCCTAACAAAATGATTTTTGATTCATGCAAAGCTGTAGCTGGGCTGGAACATTAAAATTCTTTTGTAGTACCCAGTGACTTTTACATACAGTCCTAAAGTAGTTGAGAGCAGGTGAGATTTATTGGCTTAGCGTGCGGACAGCTCAGTGTACAGGGGGAACTCTGGAGAAAGGCATTTGGTGGTGGTAGAGGTGGTGATTTAAGCTGACAAAACTGCGTGTTATTTGCTATGCTTAACGTAACTGATATTTTCTTATAGGAGAAAGAAGTATTGTTAGATAAGATTAGAAATCCACGGGTGCTGCGTGTTACACACCATATTTATTGGCTTTAAATTTTTGCAAGTTCTAGTAACTGTTTAATTGTGGTGCATAAATTCCTTGCGTTCCTGTTCTTCTCCCTGATGATGTTCCACTGCATTTTGTAAAGACTAATTACTGTCATCCCCAGTAGAGTTGCTCTTTTACATCAATAATCATTCACAACTTGCTAGGTGCCTGTAGCTACAAATCAGTCATTTAAGCAACCCTGGGAAGTGTTTTGTAATTTATTTTTCACATTATACAGCCCATCTGGTAATGGAAAAAGCTAATAGTTATAAACATATTATCAACTTGAAATCAAGCCATTTCTGGAACGCTGTAATTGCCACCTACTTCAGCCACCGAGTTGACTCCGAGCATGTGCACGTGGGCTGCTGCCCGCATGTGGAGGACAGGGGCTTTTTCCTCTGTGTTCGCTGTGTAAAAGACTTTCGGGAGGACAGGAGGTCTCCTAATGCCGGCCTTCTCCTGCCATCTGTAGCTGCAGCCCCTGCCACCCGGCCCTCAAAAGTGTGCTTGGGCGCTGCGAACCAACGGAGCACCGTGAAACCTGTTTGAAAGGCGTGGTTTGTACTGGGTCGTGGTAAAATATAAAAGAAAAAATAAATTCATTAAAAAGGTGTGTTTTGTTAGGGCTCACTATTCACCAGTGATCTTTTCAAACCCAGCTGAATTTAAATGGACTTTGAATAGAAGCCAGCCAGAAGTTCACTGCAGAAATGCAGCGTAACTTCTCTGTAGGTCAGACGTTTCTCTTCAGAGCTGTATAGTTGGTGTTTCATTTTCCAGTGCCTGTTGCAGTAATAAAAGAGGGTGGAAAATAAAATATTTTGCTTATCCCTTTTCAGATTTACCCAATCTATAAATGTTGGGGCTCACCCTTTGCTAATACTTGTTACAAGGGAAGGAAACTTAATGAAATACTCTTCCCTTTCATTAGCAAGGTACTAAACTCATTGACTCAGGATGTTGGGATGGGTTTTGTTCTGTTGTTGGCTTTTTTAATAACTTCTCTTAATCTGCCAGGAGGCTTAGTTGTTCTGGGCTGAATAGTTTTAGGATCTTTTACCCCACACCCTTCCTATCCTACAAATATCCAGTGACGTCCTATGAGGACAAGCTGGGAGAGTTGTTCAGCCTGGAGAAGAAAGTTCTGGGGAGACCTTCTTGTGGCCCTTCAGTATCTGAAGGGGGCCTACAAGAAAGATGGGGAGGGACTTTTTACAAGGTCTGGTAGTGACAATACAAGGGATGATGGCCTCAAACTGGATGAGGGGAGATTTGGATTAGAAATTAGGAAGTGCTTCACTCTGACGGTGGTGAGACACTGGCACAGGTTGCCCAGGGAAGCTGTGGATGCTCTGTCACCGGATTTGTGCAGGACCAGGTTGGATTGGGCTTTGTGCAACCTGGTCTGCTGGGAGCTGTCCCTGCCTGTGGCAAGGGGCTTGGAACCAAATGATCTTTTAGGTCCTTTTCAATCCAAACCTTCCTCCGATTCTGTGATTTTAAGTTTTGACAAGCATGAAAAAAAAAGAAAGCTCTAAGCACCGGACTGTGAGGAGATGAGGAGAGAACAGACTGTGCCCACTCCTGTTTCACACTGAGGGACACTGATTGTAGGAAACTCCCATACTCCTGCTCAGGAGGTTATTCCACAGGTCATTTCTAATATTCCTCTTAGACCACTTTTGTTTCCAAAGTTGTATGACATCTTAAGCAGTTGCTCTTCATGCTGAGAGCTGCGACACTTGATTTTTGTCTGTCCCATCATCTCCCCATTCCTGCTTTCATTGTAACAAGTTCTGTGGCATGAGTTCTTTTAATCTTTCCTTTCAAGCTAAATCTAGTCAATCTTAAATCGGGCTTAAAGTTTGGATTACGAATGTCAGAACACCAGAAGTGTGCTAAAGAAATCTATACATATACCAGACACTGCAATTTACTGGTTCCGCACTAGGAAACTGGATTAGGGATTTCATTTTACACCAAATCGGAGAA
>JANHFX010017047.1:59709-74884 GCA_027560015.1 Chloroceryle amazona
ATGATCTTTTAGGTCCTTTTCAATCCAAACCTTCCTCCGATTCTGTGATTTTAAGTTTTGACAAGCATGAAAAAAAAGGAAAGCTCTAAGCACCGGACTGTGAGGAGATGAGGAGAGAACAGACTGTGCCCACTCCTGTTTCACATTGGGGGACACTGATTGTAGGAAACTCCCATACTCCTGCTCAGGAGGTTATTCCACAGCTCATTTCTAATATTCCTCTTAGACCACTTTTGTTTCCAAAGTTGTATGACATATTAAGCAGTTGCTCTTCATGCTGAGAGCTGCAACACTTGATTTTTGTCTGTCCCATCATCTCCCCATTCCTGCTTTCATTGTAACAAGTTCTGTGGCATGACTTCTTTTAATCTTTCCTTTCAAGCTAAATCTAGTCAGTCTTAAATCGGGCTTAAAGTTTGGATTACGAATGTCAGAACACCAGAAGTGTGCTAAAGTAATCTATACTTATACCAGACACTGCAATTTACTGGTTCCGCACTAGGAAACTGGATTAGGGATTTCATTTTACACCAAATCGGAGAATTTGAAAGCTGTTTTTTCTTCTTGTTACAAACTGGAGGGAGCCTGGGGTGTGGCTGAGCTGAGCCTTTGACTTGCACCCTACAATTCACTGTTGAAAGACACTTTCTGTGTCCGTCCCCTTGACATGTTTTGCTGTGCATTTCAGAACAAGCCATCTGTTATGTTCTCAGTGTATTTCACAGTCACTTTTATTCAAACATTCTGAAAGCTGCTGAAGGAAGAGATGATTTTTTTTAAATCTTTTTTTCAGACACTTAAGCCTGACTAAGTGGAATGAGTGACGTCCAGCGTTGCTCCTCAAGACTGAATGGTTTAGTAATGGAATTAGGCACTCCGATGTCATTCCTGCCTGCATGAACAGCCACTGTGATTCTTTCCAGCTTGTCACAATAAACCAGACTAAGACAACAGTATTCATCAGATGAAAAATGAATTTGACAGGCATTTTTGCTACTAAGTTAGCACTAAAACTGTTGCCAGCAGTACCCAGGTGAGCTTGTGGTGCTAGCAAGGGAGTAACCTCATCTCTGGGCTTGTTTGGAGGAACTGCTGGCGCTTTGGTGAGCCCTTCTCCTTTAATTTACTTCAGAAGAATGCTCCAAAGGCAGTCTTTTTATATTATATTATTTTTGTCAGTTGTGGTTCAAAGGCAGGGATGCTGACAGAGCAAGGTTTCCATCAGTGGTCTACCGCAGGGTGAGCAGGCAGGACGCGTGTGTGACTGTCATCAGCGGAGGGGAGCGAGGTGATGTTCCCAAAGCCCTCACTCTGCTTTCTGTGCAGAATGAGTTGGTCCCACAGCTTGCTCCCTGGGGGCATGCCACATCTGTCCCAGTAATGTGTGCAGCGTGGAACCCACGTGAACGGCCCCATAGGATACACATAGTAAACTGCAGCTCTTCAAGAGGCAATCCGATGTTACAGTTCATTTCTCCAGCTTAGATATTGTAACATCTTTTCTGGGTTCTTGAAAAATAAAAAAGTACTTGGGTCTGAATTGCTTATTTTTATTGGTAAAAAGAAAGAAACAAGGATGCATGTGATTTAATGCATTAACTGCCTCACCCCCATTTCTCCCAGTGGCACAGCTGGTTTCTTTTCAGAGCTGCTTTCCTTGGTGGTGTTTTTAACCCGGCCAACTTCATTTCATGGAGGAGGCGCTGCAAGGGCTGGTTCTGTTAATAACTTCAGAGGTTTTCCTCACCGTGTGAAAGGAGCTGTAATGGGAACCAGTCTGGCAGAAAGGTCACCTCCTTTCAGTCACTTGCTTTTTACTTTCTTTTCTCAGTAACAGCAATAGGAGAACCTGAAAGTCTCTGGTCTTTTAACCCATCTACTTTTTGGAGTGTGGATTGTCTACAAAAAAACCCCCAAACTCTAAAATGGACAGTACAACATTTCATTAATTAGAAGTGGGTTTGTGATTGTGTTCAAGAATAAAAGCAGGAGTGTAAAGATTAGTCCACCTCTCATGTTGTCATCTGGGCATCTCTTTGCTGTTGTAGTTTATCAGCAGAAGGAGCTGCTCAGAGCGCTGGGAGGCAGAGCAGGTTTGCTTCTTTGGCACATGGCTTTTTGGCTTCCCTCTGTCAAACAGGCTGCAGTGCTAAAGGCAAATGCCCAACTCCCTTTGGACCGTAGCGGCTCCTCTGCTTCGTGTGTTGGGCAAAAGATCTGCCAGACTCCTAGTGTGGTTCCATGAGGATGTTTGCTTCTGGACAAGACTCTGGGCCTGTTTCATGTCAGTCCAGTTTATTGTGGCAATATGTGCTTGTGGCCCTTTGTTCACACAGGGCAGTTTCTCAGCTCTCCAGGCCAGTGTCACGCTCACACAATATTTGGCAGGCTTGCCTGCCAGTTTTTACCACATCTCATGTCCAGCACATTCCAAACGTGAGCTGTGGCAAGACAAACCCTGCGCCCAGCTCAGCCTCTTGAGCTGCGTCTCTGCTGCTTCAGCAGTTGAACCAGAGGGCAGGGACAGGAGCCTACATCTGACTGTTCTCTTACAAAACGCTTTTAAGACCCAGCCAAGCGATGTAGTGCTGCTCTAAATTCCAACGCAGAAGGCCCCCCAGGGCTGTGCTGTGTCGAAGGGCAACACAAGTACGTCAGCTGGGCGGTGGCCAGGTGGTGCAGTGCAGCGTGAGGAGCGCAGCTCCTCTCTGGACACGCGCAGCAGAGCGAACTGTCCCACGAACCCAACTGCTTTGGCCATCGTCACGCAGGAGAGGTGTCAGAGCCAGGAATGAGTCCTCTGTGACTGCCGTGTTTTCATCTGTGCAGTGGTTTGGTGTTCACAAAGCGTCCAGAATCGCCCCAAACACTTGGGTTCTTTTTACAGTGTTGAAGTACAGATTTTTGTAGTGTTTTGTAGGCCCCGGCCAGCTAGCCCTGGCATCTGTGTTTACACCAACTGCCCACAATCCTAATATGATGCAAGATGATAATTTCTTTCTCTGGTGTTGGTTGTATTAGCTGGATGTGTACTTTTTCAGTTGACAATGCTGTATTTTGTTCTTAGAGATGTGAGCTGTAACTTCTTAGTGCTGTTTCATTTTAAATCTAATACCCAAAGCTCAGTGTGTGAAAATTTGCTGAAGTGCAGATGAAAGGTTCACTGAACCAAAGGGAACGTGGCATGCTCCATCCTGTGCCTTTCATGGCGTTTTCCTAATTTCTGTCACCACTTAGAGCAAACTAAAATGTCCCATAGATGTGTGAAACCTCCTGTAACGATAAAGAAAGCCAACCATGAAAGCATTTGCCGCTGGCCGGTGGTTCGGTTTATTTGGTGTCTGCTGGTTTAGGAACTCTGCTCCCAGGCTGACGGGCGTCCTGTCAGAATGCTCAACCTCTGCAGAAGCTTCATTAGTGAAATCGTGGAAATGAAACTTCAGAGCAGGCTTTCAAAAGAGTTTTGGTAGACACCAGAGGGTGGCAGTCCTGCATGAAGACATCTTCATTCTGTTCCGTGTTCTTGTTTCATAATTTAACAGGCAGCTCAACCTTTTGAACTTTGTAGATTTTTGTGTTGTTTTTTTTTTTAGTCCCTGTGCTATTATTTGGGAAGAGGTTCTTTTTTCAGGACTGCTTGAAAACACTGTTCCACTACCAAAATTCTGTAACCAGGATGCTTCCATAAAGTGTTTCCCAAAACTAAGAGAGAGTTCATTCAGGTATTCTAAATAGTGTCAAAGGAAATAGTTGTTTGAAGTTTTTTTTCTGAGACATCCATGTTTGAATGAGCTGGGCTGAATCTTTCATCAAAATTGGCCAAAGCCTGTATGGAAAAAGACACATGAAATTAATTGAGCTTTACGTATTTGAAAGCAAAGATTCGGCCCCACTGTGGCTACTGAGCACAGAAGAGGAACAGATGGCTTTGGAACAGGCAAAATTTGGTGACCTTTTCTGTCAATACTAATTGTTAAATCCATATGGATCCTTCCAAGCATCAGTCTGATGAAATGAGAAGTGTTAAGGACAACTGGCTTCTAAAAAAATGTGACGCAGCTAAGAAACAAGTAGATGAAACTTTCTTCTTGTGGTTGTCTTCACGTTTGGTTACAAACCCTGTGTGCTGAGTACCGGTCCGTGCTGGAAATCTGAACGCAAGGGCTGCGGGCTGCTCTGGTCGCAGGGGGACTTTTGCTCTCTGCTGTGAGGTCTTCAAGCAGTAGTACAAGTTGCTCTCTGTGAAGTTTGCTTTTGCTCAAATGTTGACCTTCTTGTTCAGAACTGTAGGAGAGAGAGGGTCAGAAGTTTTGAACAATTGTCATCTGGCTTTGAGGTTGTAAAGGGAAGGATGTCCTGGAAGAATGTCCAGTTTTAATTGATGTTGTCTAGCAAGGGAGACACGGTGATGAGTAATGTGGAGTCCTGCTTTTGTCTTTGGAAGGTGCATCAATAAAACAAAGTTACCTTAGAGAAAGTGAAATCCATATTTCAGTTGGTACCAAGGCCTGAATACACAAAGCCCAGAATTTGATTTTGCATGGCTAAATAAAATTAAAGTATATATTGTAAAAAGATTCCATTTGGAATATGAAATGTATGATGTCAACATACCAATATGTCATTAACAGAGGAGATGATGTAAAGGATAATGTTTGTATTGAAAACAGTACCCTAGACCATAACACAGAGAAAGTAAGGAAGCCTTTATTTTTCTTTTCCTTTTTTTCTTTAACTAATTTTTCCACTGATCTTGGTGTAGCGCTTGCCACTGCCACGCTGCTTTTGTCTTTGTCAATGAATAAAGTTTCCCTGGTCTCCAGATCTCCCAGATGTCCTGTGAGAGGGTCGGCAGGAGGGAGCACACCCTGCTTCCCTCCCTGCCTGCGGTCCTGGGAATCAGAGAATCGTTTAAGTTGGAAAAGATGTTTATCAAGTCCAACTGTTAACTCAGAATAGCCATGTCCACTGCTAACCCATGTCCTCTGCACCACATCTCCACAGCTTTGAAACTCCTCCAGGGATAGGGACAGGGCCACTGCCCTGGGCAGCCTGGGCCGGGCCTTGACAACCCTTTTGGGAAAAGACATTTTTCCAGATACTCAACATAAACCTCCCCTGGTGCAACTTGAGGCCATTTCCTCTTGTCCTATTGCTTCTTCCCTGGGAGAAGAGACCAACCCCACCTTGCTACAATGACTGTACAGGAAGCTGGGAAGTGGAAGGCTCCAGGTCTTTGCTCCATCAGTAGCAGCTGGGATGTGTAGAGCGAGCAGCACTCAGAGGAGCTGATCACCACCCCTGCCTCCTTGTTCATTGAGCTGGGAGGAGCCTGGAAGGATAAAACTGTAGAATCATAGTATACCAGGTTGGAAGGGACCTCAAGGATCCCATGGTCCAACCTTTAAACTCACATTTCCCATTGCTGCGATGCCCCAGGCTTTTGTGTCTCTTCTTGGTATTGTTTGAGAGTTTCTTTCTTGCAGCTTTGAAGGAAAACTTCTTCCTTCATATATTAACCCTGCTTTTTGGAGACGCTTTTCTGATATTTGAAAGGACAAGAAGGAAATTCAGGACAAGTATCAGCACTCTGGGGAATGGGATGTGTGAGTGGGTCAGGTTACCCTAAACTTCTTGTGTTTTCTTGCCCCCTAGGCTACACGGTGCTTCTGGGTTGCCAGTTTGATCTCTGGACGTTTAAGATGTAGAACAAGCACAAGGTCTTGATCTCTCCTCCTGGGCAGGGGCCTAAAAGCAAACCCATAGTGAACAGCGAAGTAATGTGCTGGATGCAGAGGATGGGTAAATGGAATGCTCCCCAGGCAGCCCGGCCCGGGTGGCTGTTCCCACCGCTCTGGAGGGTGCCTTTGGAAAGCTGTGTGTAGCTTTTTACTTGCTCATTGTTTATGCGATTAGCTTGATTAGTTAAGAAATATCTAAGACCTCAAAACGACATGGGCGTGATTTTTCTGCTCGAGAGGTCGTTGTTTGTCCCAAAACTGTGGGTGCTTGGAAAAAAACCCAATCCCTTTCATCTTACAGGCAGATTGACATCGGAAATGATTTGGCAGCAGGGGAAAGAGAAATATCTCTGGATGGGGGACCCCATTTAGCAGTATTTACCCTGGCAAAATTCCCTTTGGCTTTGCTGACAATGCTGGTGGAGTGAAAAGGGCTGAGTCGACAGGGAGCAGAAGGAATTCGGTGGGAAGCATTCTTGTGTGCTGTGTGTAATTCTGAATGTGCTTTTAATATTTCGGGGGTTAGTACTTTGGATTAAGTAGCGAGTGAAAGAATTTGTTTTGATAACTTAGCATTTCATGTGTTGTGCCCGTGTTGCTTAAATATTAGATTTAAAAAAAAAAAAAGTCAAAATGTACTGTGCCTGATGTCTAGAGACCTACAGGCAGAAGGGCTTTTCCTTTTTAAACCCTGGTGACACTGTTTGCTTTGAGAGTAGGAGCATAGAAGAAAGGGAAGGAGGCGTCTGATAAATGGAGAAAATTAGACATAGTTAAATGGTTCAATAGGTCAGAAGATCTGGTTGAAAAGGAAACAGTCACAGTGGAGTTGTATATATGTATAAAGAAAAATACATCTGTTTATGCATAGCCACACAAGCATAAAATGGGACTGATATTTGTGTCTCATCTTTTTTTCTTTTTCTTTTTGTGATCACATTAAGAAAAAGATAAAAATTAGTGTTCAAAATGAGGCTGAAAATAAAGGAATCTGTCCAGACTCTATGAAAACATAATGGAAATTTAGCACCAAACTATTATTCCACTTAATAAATAATAATAAACCCGCAAAAAAAATCCAAAGAAACAAAAAGACACCAAACCACAATGCTCACCATTAAAGCACCCACTATGTAATTTTGAAGTTGTAATATCCCAAACCGTAAATAAAATAGCAAAGGAAAAAGCTGACAGAACCTGCCAGCCGTTTCTGGGGGCTGGAAATGGCCTTATTGTCGTCACTGAGCTCTGCTGCCTGCTTGACACTGGGATGAATTGAGTCATTTGTTGTGTCATCAAGCATGGGCTTGCATAAACTCACTTGTTCTTTAAAATCTCAACTGGCATATTTACCGATGGCCAGATAAGCAAATCTATCCTCTCCTAGCTAAAACCGTGTTGAAAGGAGGTTGTATTTTATACTAAGTAATTATTGTGCATCTACCCAAACTGTAGAATTATAGAAATACTTTTTCTGTGCTATTAATCACAGCGTTGCTCTTAATATAAGTAGAATAATATTAATTCCATCTCATAGCTTCATCTCTTTTGTCTGTTCGCCTTTGTTTAAATCTCGACTCAGAGTATTTTGTGTCGCTGCACTCCGTGCTGTGTTACTGCCACTGAAATAACCAAGTATGAAGTGTTTGTAGGAAGGAGGAAAGGGTGGTTCAAGCCTTTCCCTCGTATTCAGACCTTTTAATGTTCTTGTGTGTGAACGTGGTTTATGGGTACATGTGTGTATATACACACGCAGAGCTATAGAGGAGAGAGCTGAGTGTCTCAAGCTACAGCTTGAAACTCTGCAGGGATCTGAAAACATAAACACAGAGAAATCGTTAGAAGGATTTGCGTGCGTCTTTGTTTCTTTCACTCTAGTTTTTTCTTTGAAATCAGCTGTATTAGTGGGTTGTTGGCCTTCCCTTTCCCACGGGGATAAGAAGTGCAGGTATGTTAAAGGAGGTGAGTGAACTGCTCAGCTTTGCTCTGTTGTTCCCAGATGCAGCTTTTTAATTGCCAGCCTCACAGATTGACTCGGGGATCTGAAAATGTAGATAAATCTTTGCTCGTTAAGAGCTTTTCTGCAGATGCTTCCCTTTACACCTGGGCAGCTGCACTGGCCAGCTGACAGCTGGGGGCGAGAGAGCTGGAAAAGGCTGTTTATGGACAAAGCCTATTTGATAATGAATCAGTAAGAAGCAATAAACCCAGACCCTTCGCAGTGTTTTATAGTTTCTTCCAGAGCGCAGCCGCGCTGCTCGGTGCTTCAGCTGTGCTTGGTTTCCTCCTCGTCTTGTTTGACATCAGTGATGTCCTGTGCAGATGGTGGCCATAAAACTGCCAGCAGATAACACAAAGCACAAGGACAGAAGGACCACGCATGAAGCTGGGGGTGTGTGTGAGGAGGAGAGGACTGGAGTGAAAACACCCTGTATCCTTGTTGTCCTCCCCTTTGTGACTGAAGTCCTTGGAACAGCGAGTGCCACTGGGGGAAGAGTTGTCGTGTGTAACTACACACAAGAGAAGTCCGAAGAAAAAGCATTGTCTGGATCTGATGAGCTGGGGGATGGGGGACGACGGGACAGGGAAGAAGGCACGAGTGGTATGCTGCTGCTCCAAATATGTTAGGCTGCATGGAATAGGATGATGGAGGGATGGAGAGTGGCAGCAGGTTCCACCACAACTGCCACCTCCAGTTTCAGGCATTCAGGCCAGTGAGGGCTCCTGCTGTCTCTGTATCCAGCAGGGCCAAGTACTGGAAAGTTCTGTTAGTGATGCAGCCTTGGGAGGTGAAATTCAGTGTGAGCAAAACTCGAGTTAGCTCTCAGATTCTGGTAATCCAATGTGAAATTCCAGTGGGGGCAGGTTTCTGAGGTTTAATGTTTGTCCTCACGTTGGATCTCCACCACGTCCCTGGGAACAGGAAAAGTCACTTCAGTGTCAAACCACTCTCCCTAGCCCACCTACTCCCTCGCCTCTCCCTTCCCAGCTGTGGGTTTGATGCTGGTGTTTCAGAGGCTCCGACTGTGGCAACACCTCGCGTACAGCAGCTGGAGGAATGCGCAGTATGGAAATGATCTTTCCATGCTCCATTTGTCACAAAATGACCATTCGTAAGACGACATGCCAGGAGTACCAGTTGTAGGCAGTGACACAGCAGTGGGAAATTTCAGACAGAGCTTTGCCAAGGTTGAAAGATGGTGACAGGAACTTGTGACGAGAGGAGCTGAGCAGTGGTGAGTAAAGGCAGCCGCGCGTGCTCTACCTGCCACAGGACTCTGCTTTTGTGTTCAAAAGGTACGCTTTACAGATCTTTTCAGAGAGCATCAGCTGTGCTGGCACGCCAGGAACGATGATGAATCCTAGCCTCAGCATGAGAATAATTCCGATGTCTCCAATGCCCATCTTCTGCCGATGAAGATCATGATACTTAAGAGGAAAACCATTTGCAAGAAATTGAAAACATAAACGGCACCAAACTAACGGGATCAAATTCATTATATTGAGCCTAATTGTGACTTCATTGCTCTAGATTCATTCCAATGTAATTCTCTTAATATCAAAACTGGAGGAACAAAGCGATGAGTCAGGTCTGTGGTGTGCTCATCACCCCTAGAGATCATTAGCTTGTGTACAATCGCATTAAAGTTGAAGTCTCGCGCTGCTGCCGGTTTTCCTCCTGGTTTGAGGAAATCTGCATGTGTTGAAGCCTCTGGGTAATTGAAATCGAAGCAGTTGAGGAGATGTTGTGTAATAATGATAAGAGGAACGTAGTCAAATATTTATTGTCTTAAACAGCTCAGTGCAATTTGCATTAAGTAGGGGAGTCATCAGTTCTGTTGTCCTGTCAATACGGAGGAGCTTTGGAGAAGGCTGCAGTGTGGTGCAGTGTGATTCAGAACATGCTTTGAATCAGCTGTATGGCGAACTGGAGTGAATAACTCTCCTATAATCCTGAACATCCATTCGGAAAGTTACCGCGATAGGTTCCAGATGAGGACGAGAGTTGTAAGGGCTGGAGATGTGGAATGAGCACATGTTACTTTAGTATGGTAGTGCTCAGAAGTTTCTGAGGCTCCAGGGTGGTAGGCACAGTGCAAGGAAAGATGCTGGGGTGAACGTCACTGCCCCACGCAAGGAATTGTCACACAAAACGCAACAGGTAGAAATAGGCTACTGGGACATGGGGCAGTCAGGCAACCAGGTACCCACCTGGTTCAGCTCACAGCCCCACCATGCTGTCTTTTTGCAGGCATCTCTCATTCATACTCCTCCTCTCCCTCTTCCAGCTTAATCCCAAACAGAACAGCTGTGAAAACGTAACAGTTTTGAATTTTAGATTATTATAACTAGTGTGATTAGGTTTCCCACCAAGAAATCTCATCTGCTGTTAGGCTATTAAGACAGAAATGTGCCAGCGAATTGAGTGATAGAAAAAAAATTCTCCTAACACGGCTTTCTGATCCCTGCCCTGAGCAATAAAAACTCATTCACAGTCATAAAGGCTGCTATAGGCGTGTCCCAGTGCATGGGCATTTCATATGCCCATTTATGAAGCACGTTTTGCGAAGAGATTATGAAACAGAAGGTGCTTCAGCATTTTTCAGTCATTGTGTTGCATGTTTGCAGCGTGTGACCTCCTGTCACAGTTGCTGTCTGCAGCGGTTCAGCCTCGATACCTGAACTTTCCTTCAACTTTCTCCGTTATTACTTTGCCTGTAAATCTGTCTGTAACTCCTGAACAACGTTGTCTTTGAACTCCAGTGCAGCTACGCGGGTGAGATTCTCATCCAAGCTTTAATCTTCTCTCACCTTGATATATTTTAACTTCCCTCTTTATGGCCTGGCACACAAGCTGAATTTAATGGTGATAAATGCGTTTCTAGGAGTAAAAGCTATAAAGTGTACATTAGAGATTAATCTAAGCCAAAACATCATTCCCAACATGTTCAACTTGGGGAAGCTTGAGCTGGGAGGAGCTCCTCAGAGTCAAGGGTTGTAGTTTAGACTCATCTCTAATGTCAAGCCCTTGGTTGGTTGGTTAGTTGATTCTAAAGAGCTTGTTGGGTGCCCTCTCTTCTACAGAACATTTAGATTGTCACTGAAGCAACTGTCTCACTTTTGTGCTGTATTCAAGAAAAGAGCGCGGAGTCATTTTGTGGAAGTGCTTGAGGGGAGAAGAACAAACAAATCAAGGCCAGAAGGCAAATCTCTCCAGCTCATCCTTCCTATTTCCATTTTCCCGATGCAAGGGGATGAAATGATGTATGTGCTTGCTCCTTCGGAAGGGAAGTGGCCACCGTTCTCGTTCTCTGGCAGCCTGCAAACCTATCGAGCTGTAACAAAAGCAGCTTAATACAGGGCCTTGTTCCTTTGGGAAAAAGCCACTTGTTTGCTGCTAAAATTCATTATTATCTGGCTCTGTTCTGCAGCTTCTGAATTATGTACAGCAGTACAATTTAGTAGTCTGCAGGTTGAGAAATAGTGCCTAAAAATATTTTCAGATATGAATTGCACCTTTGATTATTTTTTATTTATTCATTTTCACTGAAAATGAATCACTGTAATGCATATTCACATTTAAATGAGCTGTTGTGGTGCAGAAAGTGAAGGTTTTCAGGAAGGCTTTCATGGTGAAGTTTGCTTGTGGATTTGGCCTGGGCCAGACTTTGTGTTGCTCCTGTGGTACAGATAATACACCCAACCAGGGGGTAACAACTGCAGAGCTTAAAGAGCCTCTCTGAAGAGGATTTCTACAGGTATCTGTGTGTATGATGGTCCCAGGGGAGATTGCAAACACCGAAATGCAAAGAAGAGATGGCAGGGAGATGTGTACATGTGCTCAAATGAGAGGCTCTTCACTGAACCCCTAACGAAGTCCCTGGGCTGTGGGGTTGATTTTGGTTTGTTGTCATTCTGGTCTGCTTTTTGATTCTTTCCCTCTCAAGAAAGCACAGCTGGAGAGTGTTAACTGGAAACAAATGATGCTGCAGAAGATCTGCTTGTTCACTGGTGCTGTTTCACCTGTATTCTGCTAACTGATGCCTGATGGAAGTTTTAAACTGTGCTTAACTGTGTTTAACACTTATAAACCAATAGGTGTCTGTAGAATAATCTCCCTTGCCCGGCACAAGACATGCAGAGGAGGAGGAGAGAGGTTTCCCCCGAGTCCTTTCTCTATGCTTTTTCACCTTCCTTTCTCCCTTTAACGTATTTAATTTCACATACCGAATTTTTGAGGCTTAGCTCAGATACAGAGGGATGTTTGTGTTGTTTTTCTATTTTTACTTCCCCACCCTGTCCGCTAAAAGCAAGGTGCTGATGCGGTAGGACGTAAAGTTTTGTTTGTCCTAGCAGACAACCGCTGGAGACAGCAGCTTTTTATCAGCCTTGACTTGATAACAAAAAAAATCTCCCCATCTGCCACCCATGATGCTTTTGAAGAAGCGAGCGCGATAGCTTCCAGCTGGAGAGGACCGAGCCGCAGGGGTGGGAGGGCGATGTCGAGAGGCTGCAGGAGGTAGCGTGTGGGCTCTCCCTGCCGGGAGCAGCTCCGAGCTTCATGTGCCCCGCTTTTGCCAAGGCAGCCTAAGTTGGGTGGGGGTTTGCCAGAGCCTGGTGCTCTCAGATAGATAAACAGGAGAGAGTTGGAGGAAAACGGTGACGCTCTTTGGGAAAACCGCAGAGTTCCCTTTTGATTTGTGGAAGTGTTGAGCGCAGCGATTCCTCTGGATGTTCAAAGGGTGCTTCATTTGTACAGGTTGCTGGGTTAGGCTGCAGAGCTTAAAGACATCTGTGGGAAAAATAGATAAGTGATTTCTTTTATCCTGTTATCCTTTGACTGAATTTTCATTGCTCTTAGGAGATTTATTAGCGGTTTTTATGACTGGTCACAGCCTGTGTTCTTTAATACATTATTTACAATTTCCTTTCTTTAGATTGTGCCATTTAGGGAACACAACTCAAATTTTCCATCAGTTGCATCAGGGAAAGCCATAAATATGTCAGAAGGGGTGTATTTATGTACCCTATTATGTGGGGGAAAGAATTTGGCCTCTACTGAGTAAAATTAAAACAATAATTAAGCTTTAGCAGAACAGTTGGAAGGAAAATTCATGGCTTACACATATTTGTATGTTTATTGTACATGATAATTAAACGGTAGTTACAAAATTCTGTATGCCCTAAATCACACCAGTGGAGACACTTAGGCCATGTTACCCCTGAGCAGGTGTTCTAATACCTGGAGGAAGGGGGAAAATTCAAGAAAAGGGATTATTAAAAAAGCATGATGCAGTCTGGACTGTGGTGGGCACTCGGGTGCCCTCATGGGGGACAGGGAAGACATAAAATAACTGGGAAAAAAAGTCTTAATTTTTGGTGATGATGATTCTGGCAAAAGCTTCCTTTGTTTTTCAACCAGCTTTTAATTTTGCTTTGATTGTGGTAGTTTCTCTTCCCCGGACAACTCTGATTTCATAAAATGAGATAAAAGTATGTGCTTCATAGATTAATGAAAACCCTGAACATTATGTGCCGTTAGAGCTTAAAAAATCTTTAAAATATTGGTATTATCATTGGGCAAATAACCATTGTGCGCTAAAAGCTGCTTTTTTTTATAGGAGCCTTATGTAACGCTGCAGTTAATAACGTTTAGTGTTATTGGCTGCAAAATGACTTGAGTATCTCCACTATAAAAGCCTGTTTACAAGGATGAGGCAGCCTCGCTGGAGTGCCAGACTGTTAAATAACTAGAGGTTGCCAAAATTAAATGAACTTTTCCGCTGGTAATGATGTGCGAACTGCTATCGCAGATGCGTATTTATGGGAGAAACGCTCACGGGCACCTCGTTGGTTTTAGTGACAAACACTTCTTCCCCTTCATCCTTAAACTGCCAGTGATACCATTAGAATGAACCCATCTAGATCCACAGACACGGCTATTTTGTGGTATTAATAACTACTGAATAGCTGGTTTTATCGAATTAATTTATTGCATAGCTCCTTAAGCTATTAGATGTAAAGCTCAGTAGGTATTTGAGCTATTTCGTACCCGGTTTGGTGAAGCCTGGCTCCACGTGAGCAGGGCGGGTGTTTTTGTGCCTTACCCCCCGCTCCCGGGTGTTGGGGCGCGGGTGTGCGTCCAGCTGTAGCGCAGGGAAAGGAAGGTCTGCGATGGAGTCCCCAGGGCTGTGGGCCTGGTGCAGATACACTGCCGAGCAGGAGTGGAAGAAAAGGTCTGTTTCTTGGCCATCTGTTTTTTAATGGGCCTGCTTCTAACCTACTGGTATAAAGTTGGGAGACACAGGAATTAAACCTTGACACGTAAATTCAGCACTATTACTTTTTTTCATGTCTTTTTCCCCTTGAAAAATATTTTTCTGTAATGTAACAGTTACGAGAAGCTACCTTTGGGTGAAGAGGTTTCATAGTAAACTATAAATGAGAAGACGATTCCTTGAAGTGTGTTCAGGGTGGTGGCAGGAGCTGGCCCGCAGCTCAGTGCCTGTGTTGCCCAGGCAGCTGGAGCGGGAACGCTCCGAGTTGTGCTGGAGCCCAAGAGGAAGTGCTGGGTTTCCTGGGCAAAATTTACTCCCTTGCCCCAGAGTGTCTCATTTTGAATTTCTTAGCCTGGTTGGGAATTTAATACAAAGAGCCATTCTTGCGAATCATGTTTTCTTTACAATTTTGCATTCCAGCTCAGCAATTCAGTCCTCCTTTTTCTAATAGCAGGAACATTACTGGAGTTCACAGAACTTTGGCGAAATGGCTGGTTCTTGTTCTTCTGGGGGGCTCCAGTTCCACTCCTCTGTGGGTTATTCTAAAAATACAACACTTGTAATGCCTGTTAGGTATACTAAGTAATAAGATGTTCTGACAAGCAGTTAATATCCCTGAAATTAAAAGCTTTTCAAAGGTAAATACTTAATGTTGGGAAAGAAAGACTGTTTCAGCAGCCAAACTTCCATGTGGCTTCAGAATATGTATCTTCCCCTCTCTTGCGTTTTTAGAATATTCTCTTCTCAGAATAGCATGGTCTGAAATGAAAACAGCATTTTTGAAATACTGTTTTGAACGCTTGTGCTGTTGGTTTAGATACATCAAGTCCGTGGGTGTGTGTTTTAGGCAGGATGCAGAGCAGTGTACACTCGGGATGGTCAGACTTTTCCTTTCTGAAAGGACAAAGTTAGCGATGATATTTCCATTTCTGTCTGAATTTCCCTGAAATCCTGAAGCGCTTTTGGTGTTTGCACGTGTGTGAAAGGGACAGTTCTGCCGTTAGAGCAGATGATGAGCAACCTCTTTGCAGTGGTCCCATCTGCATGCAGGCTTCCTGGGCTGTACTAACATCATCCTGGTTCCCTCTCCCTGAGCTCTGGCGCAGGAAATGCCTCCCAACCGGTGAATCATCGGAGCTGCGGCGGGGGCACAGC
>JANHFX010017047.1:84434-102340 GCA_027560015.1 Chloroceryle amazona
CAGGTACAAACTTCTTTGATGATACGATTGATTAACTCACGTAAGTTAAACTTCTGTTGCCGGTTTCAAGTTGTATTTTGCTTTGAGGATCAAAGCTTCAGCCTGTGTGTCTTGAAAGCTGCTCTGGTTTGTAGAGTATAGTATTAGTCTCATTAAAGATACTCTCTTTGTAAATTCACTCCAGTTATATCCTGCAGTAGTCACGCCTACATTCACACCATCGCTTCCAGGTACAAGGTAGCTAAAAAGAACAGATGTCATGTATTTAACCTAGACCTTTCCCTTTCATGATTTTCCTGTTTCAAGAAAACAAAGATAAATGGCAAAGGAAAATTGCTTCTCTTCTGGTTTTACCCATTAGAAAAGGCTTATAGGGAACTTACAATTTGAGTGCAGTAGTTTTATTTTCTGCTTTGCCAGCCATCCCATCCAAACGCTTCTCGTTGGCTTGTTACACAGCTTGCTGGTTTGATCACAGATTTAAAAACAGTCAGCTAAAGGCACCTTTCTACACAGCAGCCAGTCTTGTTCCTGCTAAAGCGCAGGTTGAAGTCTCGGCTGCCCTTGGCTTGTGTATGTCAACACCATCAACCTGTGACTTTGTTTCATGGTTGAAATCTCTCTGTGTTGGTCTGAAATGGAAACGGGAGCCCTCAGCCTGCAGGGTCTTGTGACCAGAGGTAATTTCTAACTCCATGAAATCTCCAGAACCTGTTCTAGAGGGTCACCTGGGAGGTAATTCTAGATGTACGGTTGTTCGTTAGAACATGCAATACTGAAAGCAGCCTTTCCATGAGTTTAGCAAGGTTTCTAAGATGTTAATCCTCACTTTGGGTAACACAATATAGAGACAGACAAAACAAATGAAAACTTAGGCGCTTTTCCAAGCCTCCCTTTCCCAATTAGGAATGGGCTGGGCGTTTTATTAGTTTAGGCCGGTGTGTTTAGGATGCCCTGACATCTGTGTATCAAAGCTTCTGTTTCAAATAGCAGATTTATTTTTTTTTTCCACTTCTCTTTACCCAACATGTTAGCTTTTACTCAGAAACGGTGTCTCCAGGCACAGGAGTATGTCCTCTGTGTTCCTCTCTTATGCTGTCAGTTCCTGGAATTTATAACTTCTCAATTATTTCTTTTATGTTCTGGAGAAACTCCTTTGCTCTAGTTCTTTTTTTGCAAGAAAGCGGTTCAAAATTGTTGCCTCAAGGCTTAGCTGCAAGTGCTACTCCCTCTATTAGCAGAAGAGGTGTGGAATGGTAATGAGAATGCAAATCAACCAGATTTTATAAATTACAGAGATAGATTCTTCTAATCACAAAATCTACACGTCTTGGCAGGCTAAGTTGGATCAAAAGTCCAGTTTCACTCTTAGTAGGAATTGTTCAGCAGTGCATGGGAAACACAGCTCCAGCACATGTCTCTGAGTTCCTCTGTCAAACTCAAAGCAGATTTTCAGCTGTCAGTGGTTCCTAACTCAAGAAATTCTAGGCAAGTGAAGTAGCTCTTGGCCACCTGTAGCTCTCCCAAGGTCCCTATGCCAGATGTTTGCTCTGTCTCTGCAGCACAAGCAGCGCAAGGAGGTCCCAGAACGTCGTTATCTGCAATACGCATTAAGCAATGCAAAGAGAATTTGTGTTTCTTTGGCAAGCTGCTTGCCCTTGCTGGTAAGGGGAGGGAAAATGATGAAGATTTTCTCGAGAACAGGTTTTTTCCATAGCACCCACATGGGAACAAAAGGGGGAAAGAAATGAGATGTTTTCAGATTTTTAAGTCTGGAAGAAACGGTCAGCTCATTTAATGTAATAGTTTTATAAAGAAGGTCATAACATCTCACTTCAGAAAGTCAGACCACTTCTGGAAGACTGTGATGCTTAGCTAGAAGACAATAAATGTGCATTTGTCATTTCTTACTACAGCTTGTCCCCTTGTGCGTAACAACACCACCAACGCTTAATGTTGAGAATTAAAGGGTTTTTCCCCCCACCTCAAATCATCTCCCTTGAGCTGCTGGCAACTGGTGGTTCTTTTTGTATGAAGTTAATGCTGGATATGGCACTCAGTATTGTCTTACCAGGCTGATACGTATACCTTGTAAATGAGCCACAGCTTGGTCATCTCTTTATGATCTGGCCATACAGTTAAATTATAAACCGTAAGGAACCATCTCTAACTTCTGATAAAGGACACATCTCTTTCTACCTGCCAGGTTCTACCTTCTCCTAAAACTGGTTTTGTCAGTCAGTGGTCTACAGCCAGGTAAAAAAAGTTCTGCCTCTGGCCCTGTCCCCCACTTCATTACTGATGTGAGGAATAGATTGTCCTTCTTTTTCATTTTTTTTTACTTTCTTTGTTTCATTTGCCACAACATTACTTTGAAAACTCCTATTTTAGCTGTACGTCTCTTGTGACCCTTACGGTTTTTAGCTGCTACTTCCTCAGACAGTCTCTCCTCTCATAATTAAAACCTGATGTCTTGTTCTTTGATACGTAAATTTTCTTTTTATTTCAATCTTGCTGTTTCTGTGCACTTTCCTGTTGTTAATTGCATTGGTTTATTTCTCTGTGTGTGTGTTTCCTGACTAAACCACTGAGGCATTGTCAATTCACTTCCATTTGACTCTATTTTATGAATATGGTTACAAGCACTACTAATGTTAGTAAGCTAGTATTAGTACCTGAATTTTGTCCCATCTTTCTCGTAACTTGTAGTATCTAATCTGTAGAGGCTGCTGCAGGTTGGAAGGATGATTGTAAGGAGGGAATGCTTTACAAGTGGTTGCCTCAGAAGACAGTGTGCTGAACTGGAAAACAGTTCCTGCAGTTCATGTCATACAGGGGACATAATCACTTGCTAAAAACACAATGAGGCAAGTTTCTTTCTAGTATTGCCACAGATATTCTGTAGCTGGCTCAGGCCTGTAGCTTCACCGCTCCTACATTTAGAGGTGTTAATATGCAGTGACTGTTTCCAGGGAATGAATAGGTGAAAATGTTTTTTCTAATAGTGTACCAACCTTTGGTGCCTCAGAAGTACTTGGAAAAATAAAAGGATGGCTGGTGACCGAGATAATGAGGTACTTGAGGTAACAAAGCACTGCTGAGGTAGCTTCCATTAAGCATCAGTTTCTTGTTCCTACAGAGGCTGATCCTACCCTGCTAACGGATTTATAGTAGTGACACTGTATCCAGATGCTGCACGAGTTTAATGGTGGGATGCTATGAATGACTTCTGTGCACACAGGTTTTCAGGAGATGCCTGGTGCTTACAGCCTGGCAGCCTCACACCTATCTGTTCAGGAAGGAAGGTTATGTTTTAGCACCTTGGCAGGGTTACCCAATGCTTTGTTAGCAGCACAAATTGAAAATACGCTTGGCCAGACGAAGTTTGGCTCAGCACAGGCACCGAGGGAGGGCTGAGGCAGCAGTGCTCTGTGAATCGCTGCATACACTGGCTGCACGCTCGCTGGTGAGCACTCATCCCTGCCTTCCACGGTGGGAGGCAGGAGAACACCAAGGTGGGCTTCTGATCAGATGCCTCTCCACAACCAGTACAAGTGAAGCTTGCCTCTGAACTATCCTGGTTGCTCCCCACCCTTCTGTATTAGCACTCTCATGTTATGATTTAATTTCTTTCCAGTCAGATATAACCACTATCTAAAAATACATCAGGAAATGTAAAACCAAACAAAAAGCAGTCTCTTTACTTCCTCATATGAGACCATTCTTTAATTCTTTGGGGATAAGCTTAAAAAGTACATCTGTCTTTCCTGTCTTAAAGTTTCTGCTTAGTTCTGCTTTTTTTAATTATTTTTTTTATTTGATAATACCAAATAGTCATCGAAGTGTAACAGGTGACGAGGTAAAGCCTTCATCTGTCTCAACACCACCCTGTAAATTTACAGAGCTCCATCTCTGGTGAAGTTTTGGTTTCTGCCTTCATGTCATTTAGGGAAATGCTGTTCCATAAAAGCTAAAAACTCTGCTTGATCTAAAGCTCCCCAAGCGCATTCATATTCAGTCTACACTCCCTTTGTTTTTAGACTGAAGAGCAGCTGTTCTTCCGTGTCGTTTGTCCCTGGTGTGGTTGCAGCCAGTGACTGCATTCCCTTGCTGGCTGCTCACAGGTGATGATGATGTTCAGGTGGCCTCCCTGGGTGAGGGGGATTGTTTCCCGCCCAGCCCTTGCTGGAGCACAACCAACCGCAGCTGTTGACAGGGCTCTGGGTGAAGATCTGCCTTCAGATTGTGTTTGCCTTATTCACAGCTCAGGATTGCAAATGTGAGCTGTTCCTTTTCCTCTTGGATATATTTCTGGACTACAAAATACAGCGTTGAGGACTATCCTCTGCGTGTAAGGCGGAGTGACACAGACTGGATGAGGGCAAACTGTGCAGCCAGCCATGTCTTTGTGGGTCTTTCAGTTGAGAGTGCCTGAAATGATGAGAAGTCCCAGTTGGAACTCGGGGTCTGTGAAGGTGCCAGGCACACCAAGATGGTGGTGCAGGGTTTGGAACTGGAGGAGCCAAACCTGCAGCACTGTTGTCCCCTGCCCACTGGAGCCGTCTCAGGAGTGCTGCCTCCAGGGCCCTGCTTGAGGAGAGCTGTGCCTGGAACCATCCTAACAAACAGCTCCTCATCTTTGAAGGTATTTGTGAGTTAAATGGTTTTCCCCCTGACCTGTGACAGGTCGGTCACCTGGTGCTTCCCCAACTGTCCTGCTGGGTCAGTAATGGCGGGAACTGTCATTCCCCGTCCCATCCTGGTGCCCTGGGGGAGGTAAGTGTGTTTGTGGGCCACAGAGCTGAGGGGGGACAGGCCGCAGGCTGGAGCTCAGCTGTGTTTTCTCCTCGCTCGAGGGGCGGTTGTTCTCCAGAGGCGGGAAAGCTGGTGGAGGTTAAGGTGGGGAGGAAGAAGGGCAGGATTTGATTCAGTTGTGCCTGTGTGTAGGGACTGAGGGAGACAGCCCAAGGGGAGGGAAAAGTGGGCCTCAATCTGGCAAAACACAAACCCCTAGTTGGGGGAAGTGCCCCTGAAGTGCCAAATGGCACCTGAGGGGGAGTGTGAGGGTAATGCATGTGCCAGGGAGGGGGAAACAGCTTTTCAGATGAAGAAAAATGAAGAAGATGTTTTCCCAGCTAGGAGTAAGATAGCAGGTATCGCTGAGGTAGAAATGGGCTGGCCTTTTAGTCAGGGGTGATGGTGGTGTCAGTGAGAGGAGAGGCCACCCCTCAAACCCAAAGGCCTCACTGGGGGGATGCAGATGCCTCCATAATGTGCTTGGTGATCTTTGGACTCCCCACGTAACTGCATGGTGGGGTTGATGGTCTATCCTGAACCCCATAGGAAGGATTTGGCTGAGTGAGGGCTCAAGCAGCTTAAACTGCTTTTATGTTTTGAGTGTAATTCATCCCTTCGATCTGGTCACTCTTACTGGATGTAAGTCAAAATTGAACAGGAAATTCAAGGCATTCTTTACGTGTCAGCTCAGGCCAGGCACAGTTACTTTCCACAGCTGTATTTAACTTCTCTGGTCATCTCCTTCTGGCCTTGTAGAGGAGCGGGAAATGCAGCAATGGTTTTGTATACTTGATGTTATTGCTGTATTTTTAAATCATGTCTGTAGGTACTTATATGAAGTCAGGAATCCAACTTGGGCTGTGACTGGTGGTGTCATCTTCAGACTTTTTTTCCTGACTGAAAACATGAGTTGCTGTGAAATAATTCAGACCTTACCCAAATGGATCCATTTTAGTGTCAAAGACCTGAAGAGATTGTACAATAAGGCAAGAGGGTGCAAGCTCATCAGTTACTACGGGAGAGATACTCAGTGTTGGTGCACAGCGTCAGCTGTCAGCACTTGTAATAACCTAGCACAGCCCACTCAGGCAGACTGACAAATATTTGGGGTTTTTCTTTCTTTATTTTTTTTTTTCCCTTTTCTAGAACACTGAGGAGGCTATGCGATAATAATTGTGTGGTTTTAACTTCTGCTTACTTGGCTTCATGTTTTATAACACTTTGTTTATTAATTATTACATTGTGATTCGTGTCCTGTTATGTCTGTTGCTTAATTAACTCTGAAGAATGAAATAGAGCATATATTCAGCACTTCTTGCACAGAAAGTTTGTGAATACACAGAGCTGCCTGTCTTAGAAGACTTGATGCTAGGTGCCTTGCGCTGTGCCTCATTGCAGCTCTTCTAGCAGGGTGCTTCAGGTTTCTCACCATTTGGAGTAATAGAAAAGATTAGAAAAATCCAGTTATTCTATGATCTCTCCCAGGTTTACTGTCATAAATCCCACTGAGAGCCTGTAGCTGCTGCTGCAAACGGCAACCCCATCTGCGTGACTGTGCTCTGCATTCCCCGTGTTGGTGCTAGCAGCTGTGTGGCCATGCAGGCAGCAGAAGAGAAAGTAAACAAATGAACTTTCAGCTGCATCAGCAAGTTGGCCTGACTTGCCATGTACCAGTGATTGCTGGTGGTGACACAAAAAAGGGCGGGAGCGCACAGACACGAGTGTGGGTTCAGATGGGTTTTAGCCGAAGATGAAACCACATCTTAAGAAGCGGCACAAAGGGAGGAAGCGTTCATCTTTTGTGCAGATATAGTGTATCTTGAGAGAGACTTTGGGTTGCTTTCATCTTTCTAGTCTATGGATTATTGCACCCAGTCATCTGTTATCACCTTGCAGCACACAGTGCAAAGCGATACACTGCAACATCTCTTCCTTACTCTCCCATTTAACTTTTATTTTTTTTCCAAATTAGCTATTTGAAAATAAGAAACATTTTCTCAGCTTTCATGTGAATTTTTTAATGCCACTTCCTGTGCTGCTTATCCCATATTCCTCAAAACAGCAGAGTATTTACTGAGCAGAGGGAAGTGCGCTAGCTGAGGAATCAGGAGATTGAATGAGAAATCCTTTTGGTAACTGTAGTGTTTCATCCTGGCGTGGCTTTGTTTTCTTTCTGATGTCTGTTGATCTTAAAAGGTAGGTAGAGAGCTCTTACTAGATGGTGAATGGTGGTAGCCCATTATGTCTTTTGGCCTTTCATAAATCAATCTTAGGACAAGTACTTACCTATTAGCTTGGCTGAAGTTTTCTTTTTTTTTCTTGGAAGTTTGCTCTGTGTTTCAGATACTTGCAGAGTTCTCTGTTTCAAAAAGCTTGTTGGGTTTTGGTTGGATTTCTTTTTTTCTACAATATAGTTGGAAAGCAACTCAAGGTTACTGTTTTAAGCAGTTATTCTCATTAGAGCTGTGTAGGTCACAATGTATTTTGTAGGTTTTCCTCGATTCCAGACCCTTCCCCAGGAAGGTTTTGTTTTCATTCTTTTCTGAATATTCACTTGATGTTGAATGCAGTGGGGTTTTTTTGTTTGTTTTAACAATATCCATCTTACTGAAAAATTGATTTATATAGTCCTTCTGCTTTTAGGGCAGTGTCTTATAAAATGTAACAGAAAACCACAGTTTTTCTCTGAATTTTCTTGAAGCCTAAGGATTTTCTAATCCTCTGTGAACCATGATATATATTTGAGATACAGGATCCTTACTGAATGTTTCGTATATGAAATATAGTAACCAGCTAACATGGCGAGGGCGCAGTATAGTACATCAGCTAGTGTTCACTGATAAAATGTCTCTCTCCTAATGGGAATATTTTATTTGCTTTTTTCAGGTAGTTTCTGTGATGATAAGGATTCAGTGAAAGACCCCGTGGACTTGCACTCTGTTTATTTTTGGCTTTGTTTTCCTTACACTGCCACTCAGCGGTCGGTAATGTGTCGTCAAGAGATTCTAGCTTCTGATAGCTGCAAAACTGCTGTCCCAAATGTCCAGCTCTTTGTTTTGGGAGTTCTTATTTCACAGTGAGATCCCACTGGAATAAGGCTCAGGATTCTCAAGTAAGCCTTGCTACATCGCCAGATGAAATCTTGTTTAACCACAAAGTTTTCAAGCAATGAGATTAAATCCTGTGCCAAGAACTTGCTGTTCCGCTGTAGAGAAATGAGATTGCACTTCCATTTAGAGAAATGAGAATCCTGTAAGAGAAAAAAGGTTTCCTCTGGTGTGTTGTTTTTGGTTTGGTTTGTTGTTTGTTTGTTGTATTTCTTTGGTTGTGTTTTTTATGTTGTGTTTGTTGTTGTTGGTTGGTTGGTTGGTTTTGTGTCTTTTGTTTTGTGTTTGGGTTTTTTTTGTTTGGGTTTATTCTCTTCCTATTGATGTTGTATATGAATCTACAGATCTTGTCTAACTTGGATGATTTATCTCTCCAAATGCCAGTAATGTAATAGGAACACCTAGAAGGCAACTCATCCCAGCCTGAAGTCATTCCAGTGAAACAAAACAGAAAGGTGTTTGGGAAGGAAAATGCAACATTTTTCATGTCCAAAAATATAGCCATGTCATTTAGGATTGTGGTGTTTTAAAATTTGAAAGTATTCTAATTATGTTTAGAGAACAGAATGCATTTAAATGCAAAGTATTGTTTTACAAATAATGTGGTAATTTTAAGTGTACTGCTTTCCTAAGTGTTTTAATTTTTTGATTGAAAGCATTGCAAAAGGGTTACTTGATCAAAGCCATTCACCATCTGGAAAATTTTTCTCCTCTTTGTTTACCAGAATGATTTCATCTTCCATCCTTGTTTGGTATGTAGTGGACATCTTTGCAGGATGCTGCAGAACAGACATAGCAATTTGTTTTTAAGGGAAAGGCACTGTTGATACTTTACTGGGAATGAGTGAAGATTGGTGGGACCTGTCCCTGATCAGTTTTTGAGATGAACTTACCTGGGTGTTCTCTAGGATTCTTCTATTTTTCAGGCTCTAAGCTTATTGACACAGCTGCATTAGGTCATTTGAATTCCTCTTCTTTAGTTATCCGCCTCTCACAAAATCATTTTCCAACCTCCAATTACATAAGTGTCATCTTCCAGCAGATAAATTATTAGGTAGATAACTTGGATATCATACGGTGTTATAACATGTTCCAGCATTTAAGGATGCTTGTGAAAATATGCTCTTGTAAATGCAGGAGACTCATCAGATGGGAGCAAGAGTAGGGCGTACAGTGTGCAGAGTCACCACTGAATTGTGCCAGGACTAAATTTTGCTGGTATCTTTAAATTAGGAAAGTTAATAGATGCTTGGAGATGAGAAATGTTAATTTCTTGGTGATAAAGGTGCAGGAATGTCAAAACTACTCTTTCCAGAGCTAAAGGGGGAGTTTGAATGCTTCCTCTGCTCACTGAGCCTCCTATACCAGCTGCATTGCACTGATGGAATTTGCAGGGTAGAGATGTGAAAGGCTCAATAAATAGCTATTTGGGGTGAAATCAGAAGGTAACTTTCTGCCTCTGTCCTGACATATAGAAGCATCTGAGGCAAGGAAAACAGCACAAAATTAAGGTAAAGTTCTTTCTAAAAGGAGATAAGTGTTTGGGAAAGCATAGAAGAGTGATGGACAAGAACAGCAATGACCTCTGACTGAGCTGGAAGAGAATACTGTTGGTTGTAGAAAAATGGGATGTTATTAGCTTTATCTACCGGGCTGTCAGTGGAAAGGGGGATAAAAGGGAGAAGAAAGGATGGTTCTTTGATTTACAGTGGCAGAGATGCAGAGTCCAGAGCAGAGGAGGCCACGCTTCGCAATGGTGCGCGCTCCTTAGCACTGCTCTGGGCGGCTGCCCTGCGGGGCTGGCTGTTTCCCAACAGGAAGGATGTTATCAGTGAGGAGCTGTGATGTTCAGCGGTTAGGATGAAACACAGGCCCCAGCCATCAAGTTAAAGGAATGTTTAAAAGAAATGCTTCCTTTTTTATTCCGGGCTAGACAATATTCTTCAGGGATAAGCTGAAGGGATATGTTTTGGAAGGAGGGGACGAAGCAGGTGGAAGCAGGTGGCTGACTGTGGTTACAAAGTACAAATGTGAGAGTTGGAATTAAATGAAAAGCTTGGACTATATATTTCTATGCTGAAATAAATGAACTTAATAAGGCTGCAATTCAGCAAAAGCTTTTCAAAACCAGCCTTATTCAGCAACAGCATAATTTTTCAAAAATGCCATCCTGCAAGTGAACAACACTTAGTCTGCTAAAACACTTGAGTGCTCTTGAAAATGTCACACCATAACATGGCAGTACTGATTCAGGAAGACATGCCCAGTGAAGAAAGAGTTTAAACAAGGGTTTAGGTCCATTTCTGAATTAGGACTGTGAATTTTGCTTCCATGACAAATTGATTTTCACCAAGTTGAAGAACATGTTTACATTTAAAGACAATTAAATGGTCTCTTGAATTAGGGCCTGGCTTAGCAGACAGGAACAGCTGAAGCAAGTATGATAAACTAATTGAAAACATCTAGAAATTGTTGGGGGGGGGGAACATGACTGAAAATCAGGAAGTTGGGTTTAAACTAAGCTGAAAAAGATTCTGCTAACAAGAGAATGTGCTAGTTAAACCTTTTTTTCTTTACCTTCTCTCCTGTATCATGAACAGCTGTAAAAAAAGCCAAATTTTGCATCTATAAGGTAGGAAATGCAGAGGTTCTGAGGACAATGAGCAGTATGCCACAGTCCTTGGAAAATAAGCTTCTTGAGGCAGGGATAGCTTAACAGAGATGAGTGAGTAACAGAGTTGTGGTGTTCAGTGTTTTATAATGCTGGTGGTGCTCTCCATTTAAAACTCTCTTGCCTATTAATCACCCAAATTAGGACAAGCTATCTTCCCTCAAATTTAGGTTTTCCCAGTTCATGAAAATATGAAGTTAGTCAAGCAAAATAATTCTGTCACCACTCTGTAACAAATCCTCAAGGTCTATTGAACGCATTTGAAAATAGTCTAGGAGAACAGCTGCGTAGGATTAATCATTCTTAGGGCAAAAGCTAATTTTTCCAGGCCTCTGCATACACTTCACAATCTCTCCTTCTCAAATGAAAAGCCCCTTCCTATTAAAAAGCTGAAACAAACAAATCAACGCTTAATTTTAACAAATTCGTCTTCTTGACAAAGCGGTCAACTAACAAAAATCTCTGGCGACAAGCAACTGAATTATGACCCTCTTGAGTGTGGGCTTTTGTTCAATTCCAGCCCTATCCTTGCACCTTCGGATGGCTGTTCAGTCCTCGTGTGAAATTAGGTCTTTGTGTGGCAGTTGGTACCTCCAAGCCCGCACAACTGGTTTTTTGTGTTGTACTTGGTGGTAACCCCAGGCCTGAAGTGTGTGAGGACTGGAAGGGTGGCTGAAGACGTCTGGAGCAGTTTAGGAGTTGTGTGAGAAGCCTATGTTGTCACTCCTTACCTTATACTTACATACTTACAGGAATTTAACAGATGTTGACTGTCTGTCTCCTGGGTTACCAGTTGAGTATTTCTAAGCTTGCACACATGCCAAAAATAACAGAAGTTGCAGTTTATTTTGTATCTCATCTGTTTTTGTTTTCTTTACTTAAAGGGAAGCAAATAAAAAGCTTATTTATGACAGAAGGAAATAATCTGTTTGCAAAAATTCCATGGTCCAAATTACCCTCTGGCTTTACCACATTCACTCCAGGATGAGAGTTTTCTGTCAGCTCTTCTCCTGGTTGTAGCTGTATTGATATTAGTGGACAGGAATGCTGGAGTCTGTGGGGCAAGAGCTGCCATGGAAAGGTCTCTAATGACACAGGAGCCTTACTCTGTGGAAGCACTTTTGCAACAAGTCAGTGATTTTTTCCTAGGTATTAACATCAGTTACAGTTGCCATTTAAAATCTAGAAAATTTGTTACTTTTTCTCTTTTTAAGAAGGAAGCTCCTATTTCTGGTATGTGCCACTGATGTTCTGGCAATGACTGCAGAACTAAGCAGTATGAGATCACACTGAGAACCCAGGGTGCTCATGGACCAAAGCTTACTTGGTCTGGAACAGTTTATACTTTTGCCAAGAGCTGATCTCTGAAGATGCACCAGAGGCCACCACTTGGCAAGCTGCTCTACTGAATTTTGCATCAGTAAAGATGAGCAGCCTTTTCTTCCCCTGAGAAACAGATGATGGGTGTGGTGCCTCCATAAGTAGAGATGGCAGAGGCACGTCACACTTTCCTGACATTTGAGCTTTCTGCCTACATGAATTCTAATGCTTATTTCATGGAAGCATGTTCTTTTTAAGAATATATTTCTAAAGACTATCTCTTTGTACAGTTGTGTGATGAACAGAATGAGCAAACATTCAGTGGGACATATTTTACTCACACTTTCTCCTTGGAAAGCTGAGTTTGAAGTAACTGATGAGCCTAAAAGAACAGTGGCTACAACTAAGAACTGGTTGGCTCTTGCTAGACAAACACCTTTTGGTGCTTGCTGTAAATAAATAGCTACAGTGTCAGAGAGATAAAAAGAACAGAACACCGTGATCACCTTCCAGTGATGTCCTCTATTATTCTGTATTAGATTAACTTTAAATATATTAAAAATAGACCCTATTATTATTATTAATCCAGGCCATAAACCTGCAGTTCCTGGCTCTATTCTTAATTCTTAATAATTGGCTGTGATGGATTTTTCCAGCTTATTTTGAGGCCCAGGAAAATGAAAGCTGTTTTAAGTAAGAAAACAGTGTATGAGCATTGCTCAAACAAGGCTACTAGACTATTCCATCCTGTATCCAAGAACAGCAAGAGATGACATTGGAATAACTGAATGTCCTGCATGCCACCCCAGTGATTCCGGGCTTCGGTAACCGCAGTGCACCTGGCGCCAGACAGCGTCTGCATTTTCAGAGTGTTTCTCTGGATAAGAATGATCCAGCTGTCAAACACGGAGTCTGGAGAGCTAAAAGATGAGCATGATACAGATGTATAAAGCTACCTTGTAAGATTATGTTTCTGAAAGAGCAAAGTTTAAAATAATTCATCAAAAAAATCCCTGCTTTAATTTTTCAGGACAAAAATAGACATAATCACTTTGGGGATAAGTCAAATACTAAACAGGAGACAACTGCATATATTTAGGAGTAAGGAACTGAGAGCTAAGACAGGGTTGTGTGGAGCCCTATACAAACACATAAATTATTAAAATGTGTTGTTGCTATTACTCGGATGCTAAGTAGGATGAATTAAAACTTGCCTGCAAGGAACGAGGCAGGAATCTTTTAACCCTACTCCTGCTGTTCATAAGCTGTGCTCGGTGCTTATGGCTTACATGTCTGGAAGAGGGATAGAATGCTTTGTGGGAGCCGTCGCATGAGATTTGCCTCAACAGGAAGTTATTTACATCAATGAAAACAAATTATATCACTGTAATTGCTGTCCTTTTAAAATCATTTACTCCAATGTTTCATGCAGAGCAATGTTCTGCTTTCCATCATCAAGCCCTTTGTAGCCTGAATCTTGAGTAGCAGTACCCCACTCTGCAGCTTGCCCTGAAAATGGTGCAGTAGAGAGTAGGGATCTTTCAGACAGGTGGATTCATGTGAAGGAGAGACAAATACTAACGTTCATTCTGATGCAGTAATGAGAGTATTTTTCGTGGCAGTTGCCTATATATGATGTGGTTGGGGATCCTGAGGCTAGTTGGCTTCCCCAGATGTGGTTGGGGATCCTGAGGCTAGTTGGCTTCCCCAGGGTCACAGCAACACGGCCAGCACAAGAACAAAAATCTCCCGACAGACAGGGAGCTGTTTGCGTGCTGTCCTTAGAGCTGCACAGGACACGGATCGCTGTGCCTCAGAGGGGTGCTTCATGGACAACTGAGCACATTCACGTGCTTTTCAAAACCCATTTTGTAGCTGAAAGAGGAGACCAAGAACTCAAACACAATGTAGTTGATAGGCACATCCAAGTTAATTTCCATTCCTTACTTATCGTTTATTCAAATAAAATCTTTGGCATTTGAAACGAGTGAGAGCTGGAAGTGCTGCACTCAGAAGAAAGTTGTTGCAAATTACATATAAAAGAGCACAGAACAAAACATTTTTTAAAGGATATGCAAACCGCCAGACTTTGCATTAATTTAAAGTTCTAATACATACTAATAAGTTTTAAATGCTCATGACTCAGAGAGAGATTGCCTTAAATAATTTACACTAGTGTTTGCTAATGGCTGTGCCAACAAGAATATAACCATAAACAAAATTCAGTGCTGATACAGTAACCTTCTTGTCTTACTATAAATCTATTTACATTCGAGTAATTTATGAGTTGTGGTGTTCACAGTATGCCTATAGAATAAATATTTGGTACAAGGAGAAAAATAGCAGTGGCAGTATGAAATAGCTGATTTTTTGTGCAAACCTGTCATAGGTGGACTATATATGTCTGTATAATGGACCCCTTATTCATCTATTTATATGTTGTTCCATTCCTTCACAAACCAACCCTGTTTTTCTTGTGTGTGAAAATGTACTGAAGCTCTGCCTTGTTAGTTGGAGGGTGCTGCTTATTTGTGAGAAGCTGAAGATAGGAACATACCCACCAGTTTGATCAATAACTTCACTTTGGCTCTCTGAAATATAGTCACTTACTCGGTTTGAGTCCTCTAGACTCCTCTAAGTGACGGAAAAAGAAAGGTAGCTTAAATGATGGCCTCTTTCACACACCCTGTGTTAGATACCTCTATTAAAGTGTAAATTTAAGATTATTTTGTATTGTCTGACCCTTATTAACAGACCATGAAGCAAAATGGTCATTGTAGTTAACTAATTTGTAGTTAAGTGAGTAATAAGATTAAAATGTGTTGCAGGATAGTTGCAGTGAGCAGTATTTAAGTCTAGTGCTTAGTTGTACCCTCCTTCCTCACCCCTGAATTATATGCTGGAATATTTGACTGCTGTCTAAGATTGAGCCTTGGCAATTTTAAGGATTCCTATTGTCTCATTCAAGTTAATAGGCATTTCTTGCCATATTACATGACACCTGGACTAGATCCTTAATGGCCTGAGTCTGAAGGTGGGGTGCTTTTAGAAATAGCTTGCTGCACATTTCTGATGTGTGGGCTGTATGGAATCTGAGGCATTTTATATTTGATGGATTTAAAGGTGGGGGGGTTACATTTTTTTGTGGTTAGAGCTAGCTGAATTACTTTGCTTGTCATGATGAAGTCTGATATGCCAAACCAACTTTCTAATCCAGATTTCAGCCGGTGTATAGTACACTCTGGTTGTGTAAGTCATCCCGTGTAGATTCTTTATGAACACCATCTGGTAGAAGAGGTTGAGGTGGAAAGCCCACGCGATCCCATGTTTCTGTATAAATCTGTTGTTGCCACTTTTATCTTATTTTTTTTTCTTTTTGCACCTGGACTATTGCATGAATCCTTGGTTTAGTGTAGTTTTTATTTTCAGAGAGATGGGTGACTGCTAGAAGGTGGAGCTGGATTCATGGTACCCAACTTCAATCTCTCCTTTTACCAGAGGTCTTCAGTGTGACCTCGAATCAAGTACATCTCAGATGTTCAAAGGTACTTCTGAGCACATGAGAAAATTAAGATCAGTTGTGTTCTACTTCACTCAGCAATCTTCCCATTTATTCCAAAGAGGTTCTAAAGATAAACAAAATAAAGGCCTTGTGCTGCTTACAGTGAGGGGAATTTCAAGAGTACTTGAGACAGTAACGTTACAGTTCCTTTCTAGACAGTCCTTGCCACGGTCCTCAACAATCCCCCTCGCAATGTCATTGTGTGTAGCTAATGAGGCTCCTGTAATGCAGAGCAGGCTGCTTCATTATTTAAGATTCAGGGACATTCTTCAGCTGTAGCAGCATCACCAGCCAGGCGAGCTGTTATCAACATTAGCAAAATGCCACTTTCCTCGCTTCCAGAAAAAGCACATTGACGATTAGCAAGTCTGCCCACCTGCCAATGGATTTAGTGCATCCTCCCCACGAGTCACTCACCCCATTTCAACGTGATGATACACCACTGCAGAGACAACACCCAAAGAAACCGTGTCCTCTGCCCAACCTGTCAAGTGCAGACATTTCTGTTCGCTACTGAGTAAGAGGACATGCTTATTTTTGTACTGCATTCCTGAGTAAATTGTATGAATTAATTTGAATGATGGCTCAAATGTTACCTCACGCAAGTGCTCTCTTCTGTGTCAAAGAATGCTGTAAGTCAAACCAGGTATAAAAATTCAAGAGCTCTTGGGAGCACTATACAACTGGTACAAAATGGAGTAGCAGTAAGTAGGCACTCTTTACTACAAAAGGTACCAGAAAATGAATGCTTACTTTGAGGTGATTACTGAAGTGAATTAAGCAGAACTCTCTCTATTAAAGTTGCGGTGAACAATGTGGTGGTTGGGTTCTGTTTCATCCATTTACAACCACAAGTGAAAGAGTTGCCAGCCCCAGGTGTTACGAGACTGAGCATGGAAACACCTATTAAACACAAATAAATAATGTTCTCCTACAGAACGGGTAATTATAATGCAAAGGAAAGAGTATTATAAGAAAAAAAGGGGCAAATCAAGAGGATTTGAAGGAGGTGGAAAATACTGATTTTTAAAAAAATTTCTCTTCACTGCTTCCATTTCCCTATCATTACTGTTTTCACGTAACATGGTAGCAATTTTCTGAGGGTACCCAAGAGTCATACTCATGAGGTTTTGGTAATACGTTACTTTCCATAGTAATGTGCTTCATTTTGCTTTCTGTATTGCAGAATTAGGTTTCTGGCGGTCTCTGGAGGAACTTCAGAAATGGAAGTTGGAAATGAATCAGCCCTCCATCAGTCACGTTTTACACTCTTGCCATGAAAGCAGAGCAGTTGCGGACTGGGCCCCGGGTTCCAATGCTATAGGTACTTGTCTTACCACGTGTAGATAAATCATGTCAGTGTAATACGGTTGCATGAGACCCCAAAGTCAAGCACCTTAATCTATGTGCCTGAGAGCTCTGATGTTTTTGTAGATGTGAAAACCAGCTGCTCTAAGGCTTTGTTTATAACAGGTTAGCTAAAACATGATTTCTGTACCTTGCTTTAGCTGCATTACATTTTTTATATCAAATATGACAAGTAAAAAGACTACAGTGTTGCTTCCGAAGTACTGCTGCTTGGTAGCCTTAGTCAGCTCCATCTACCAGTAGTGCTGCTTTCCTTCTGCCGGTCTGTGCTGCGGTCACACTAACATGCTGCACATTTAGGTCTGCCTGGGTCACAGGGATGTTGTGTAGGCACAACTTTTTATGCAAGAAAGTGAAGAGTTCTTGTTTATATTGAACAGGGCAGCCAAACCTTTTCTCCTGAGGTGTTTTTTTTTTTGTGAAAGACTCACACTTAACAACTGTTGACTCTGATGACTGAATTCCTTGCTCTCTGGTTTGTTATTTTCTCCTTTCATGATACAGATGAATTCACTTACCTGTGATTTTTCCAAACATAGCACTTAATTTTGTGATATATTGTGATGGGCATGAATTTGGTGGAAGTGGGCACAATAGCAGCTGCTATTTGGTACTAACGTTTAGTTGCAAAGTAAGATGCAGATTTTGAACCACTAGTGATGTGCTCAAATGGAGGATGGAGACATCTTGGGAATACCTATAAAGAACTCAGGACAGCTAATTCAGGTTTTGGGTTTTTTAAAAATATGTGAGTTCTGCGGTGACTCACTTCGGAGCAGGTAAGACTGTACTGGGGAGAGGTGCTGAAGAATAACTCCTTTCTGGGGCTTTTCGGCAGCTGCTCCGGGGCTGCGGTGGCCTCAGGGAGGGCAGCGCCGCGGCCCGCAGGGTACCAGGCTAGCGCCCCTTTGTTCCCGCTTCCCGAGGGGGCTGTGGCGGCTGTTAACGGCTCGTTGGGCGGGAATCGAGCGTCTGGCTCAATCGGGGGGTGCTGGTGGTTACTGGAAGGCGGGAGACTGTGCCCCCAGCACCCCCAGATGGACACTGGTATCGGGCGGCAGGCTGTGAGGGATGCCACAGC
>JANHFX010017049.1:0-86439 GCA_027560015.1 Chloroceryle amazona
GTACTTTCAGTTAATTGTTTTAGGAAAAAAAAAAAAAAAAAAAAAAAAAAAAAAAAAGGCCATCCAGCCATAGCCATCCTAGATCTGCAAAGGAAACATTCATAAAGAGAGGAATTAATATACAGACTTTCATCTAAGATTGCATGTAGTATCTGAGCAAATTGTTCAGCTCATGAGCCTCTCTAGCATATGGAGTGCATTTTAGATAATGAACTTAAGAAGGGGCTATCACCTTTATTTTCCTGTTTGACTTTCAAAATAGCTTAGCCTTGACCATCAGGTAACTCAAGCGGCTAACAATTAATACTAATCAGATGAGTAGCGTAGTTAGCACTGATGCTAACTATTAGTCAGTGCAGTTACTGTACACCAGTCTTAATTTTCTCTGGAAATAGTTTAATCTCCAAGAGATACACTAACTCGGCAATGATTAGAAAATAATAGGCAGATCATAACTAAAAAAAACGTAAAATTTAACAATCATTGTAAGAGGGCAAGGAGAAGGGTCAAATCCCATTGTAGCTGTTCTTTTAGGTATGTGGATGATGAAGCCATGTATACCTGCCTGAAGTTCCATGAAGTACCAGTACACAGATTGGCCTGTTTCCAGTACTGCTGTTTATCTCCTCATGAGAGGATTTAAGTCGATGAATAGATGTGTTTAAAAAAGTAATTTAATATACCGCTTGCAGTAATTATTTTGTAACTCTTGAATGAACAATATTGCCATCTAAATTCCATTAAAGTTTCTCACCTTCAAAAACAATATTTTATAGTTTCAATTACAGATGGAATCATTTACTGATTGCATCACTGAGTTCCATTGACTCCACTACTCATGTGCACACTTTGCTTTTAATCCTGCACTTTTTGGTGATGATGAAGCTGTAAGACAAGAATCCATTCCAAGGCAAATTCCACGTGCAAATAAAGGTACTAGGTCCCTAGGCATTTCCATGACCCACATTACTGGAGTAGCTACGAACCTTACAAACATTCATGGATTTCATCTCCTAGCCATGCTATGATGTAGAAGATACTATTCCCATTTTACAGATGAGGAACCAAGGCACAATGGAGACTGATTTACCTGAGATCTTTCAGTTTATTATTAAGTTCGGTACTGAACTTGATAGATTTAAAAGTAGGTAGCATGATCGAGAATTTGGCTTCATAACTCCCAGTGCTAAGAACACTATAGTATTTAAACAGCATGGTAAGTACAGTATTAGTACTTCAACAAAGTAAAGACAAAACTGAGTTTTAAACTGTATTCATTTGAGACCACATCCAGATCATGTCACAGAAAGCCAGAGAGTAATTTAATAGCCATCCTTTCAGTGAAAAACAGACTGATTTATTTTCTTCACTTCATGATTCTAAAGAGGTTCTGGTTTGTTTCTTTTTTCTTTTCTTTTTTTTTCTTGTTTGTTTGTTTGTTTTGGGTTTGTTGTTTTGTTTGGTTGTGGTTTTTTTTACAATTTGCAGTTGCTTCATCACGACTGCAGAGGTTAGACAGCTCAACAGTTCGCACATACTCATGCTGACAAGGCCTAGCAAAGAAGCCAGCACTGAATTGTTGTGAGTATTCTTAAGGGGCCATCATGAAAGCTCTTTGTAACGGTGCACTACACCCACATCATGGTGCAGAGGACCTAACTCAGCCTCACTAGGATGGTCATTTGATCATAACAATCTCAAGTTCAGTCCAGGAGATCCTATGCTATTATTTTTCCCATTTAAACAGCAGGTTCTTTCTGCTTGAAATCACTTCAGCAGACAAGACAAAAGTTTTCCAGAAACTCTGTTCAGACGATAGCTCCACCAACCATAATGTATTTTGTAAACTCTCAAACTTAAAGCTAGAACCGTGGAGACAGCAGTGTAGGCACAGGCAGTGAATTTACCTTATGAAAACTCGAATGAGTTCTACCAGGAGCTAGGGAGAAAGAGGGGGTTAGAAAGCTAGTGAAACAGAACTTACTTTTTCTTTTTAAATGCAAGACACAGCTCAATTTAGAACATCAGGTAGCTGCACAAAGCTAGAATAAAACTTCCCCTAGTTTTCCAAAGTTATCTATTACAGAGATTCTTAAACTTCTCATATCATTCAGAATTGATCAGTGATTAAGAAAGGATATTCTGAGCTGGATGCAACTTTGGATCAAATTTAGTACTGGAATTCATGTTGCATTTCTCACTACTTACCATTTGAATATGGCTATAAATCTCACATATTCACTTCCAGAGTTCTGCAGGAATACACTGTTTTCTGCTGCATCACAAGTTTTGCTTTCATCAGTACAGCACCATTTCATGCTAATATTTTTTCAGGGAAACAGTTTTCTTATTCATATAGTTACTCAGGGGATTGGGATTGTAGGGGAGCTGGAAACTATATTTGGATAGCACCAAAACCTCACCAGTTATTAAACCTACTTTGATAGCTGTTACATATTGTGTGCAAGATATGCTAGGTTCTGCGAGAAAGTTCTCTTTTGTAGATTCCCGAGACTGGGAGAGGCTTGGGGTCATCAATATTTTACTACTTCTGAGAAGATTCAAAAAGGGCTTAGGAACAGCAGATGTTACCAGTAGAAAATGTACATTGCTCGGTATCCTACTGATGACATGAGCCTTTCTACACCTTCAGGAGACTGCAAGAATATAAAATCTTAATCTAGTAGAAAAGGGAACTTTTCATGCCATCACTGAAAAACAAGCACAGGAGATTTTTTATTTTTCTAAAATAGGTAAGCTTTAGCAGCTGGTACTACAAAGAAGATGATGAAGGATGTAAAATATATAAATCTTTCTTTGTGTATGTATGTATAAATCAGAGCTTGGTGTTACGTCAGTAAAGTTGATGACAGAACTGTCACTGGGTTCAGTGGGGCTAGAAACTGTTAGCAGAGATGCGTATTTTTTCTCCTATGTGCTTCAGAATGGCAATGTTGAAAGCAATAAAGTATGTCCAAGAAATTAAGTTCAAACCCCAAGTTATCTATTAGGCCAACAGTAACAGGCCAGACAGGAAGTGACTTTTTTCTGATAGGTTTGAAGAGTGCAGCAAGGGAACAAATTGAAAAAAATGGTATGTTAAGAAAAAATAATTTAAGATTATCCAAATTGTTTAGTCCCACTGTACTAAAAAATTCTCATAAGTAGCAATCCACAAACAGAAGTAAACCAGCATTTTGTAGGCATTATATCTATATGGGAGTTATGTATTTTGAGCAAAAAAGATATTTTCCAAAAGTTATATAAGCTATCCAAGTTAACTTCAATTTCTGTAGGAATATTAGTAGTATTTCAAGTACCAATGATATGTATCACATTGGTCCTTGCTGCTTGCTCACTCTTCAGCCAATTACATTCTAATCTCAAATGATTAAGAGCTCTATAAGAATAGTAAATTTACATCTAAATTGTAAAGACTAATATATGAGGATAACCGACACTATTTCTCTTCAGTTACCATATACTTCTTTTAGAGAAGCAACAAGACGGTGTGAACTAGAACTGTAGTATATCACTATTCAGAAGTGCAATTTCAGAATGTCATGCCATTTAGAAACCAAAGAGCAAGTTAAAATAATTTCAGTAAGTTACATTAAAAATATGCAGGGAAAAGATTTTATTAGTATTTTGAACTTGAAAACTTAAACCAATTACCTGAATCTCAACGGTGAACACCTAAACAAAAACCGTTCATGTGGGGGATGTGAACTTGGTTGAAGAGTTCTCAGTGTTGTGATCACAGTTTCCGAGTAAGTTTCTCCATGGAAGGAACTGACTGATACTTGGACAAAAGGCACTATTACTCATTACAACCCACAGTTTTAATTTTACAGATCCACATCTGACTGAGACCCAGACTTGCAACACCTTACCTAGAACAAAGTAGTAGCTGTGTTGCTCTGGTGACTAAACCTACCTGCCTGCATAGAATCAGGGATGGATTCTAAGAAGCAGAGGGGATGGAGAGCTGGATGAGCTATCACACAATAGCAATATAAGAGAATATTTAATATAGTAAAGGGAAATAGCATATGAAGAGCATGCTGAAAAGAGAGCTGCAAATAAGCTGCATGTGGAGCAAATGAGATGGCCTTTGATCACAGCAGGCTGCAGATTCTCACGTTCTGCTACTTACCTTTCTTACAGAGAATGTCAAAGACTTATATTTCAAAATAGCTTATGGCAATGATACCAATTGGGTACAACCTTACAGTATCTAAAGATGTTTCTTTACAAGAGCTGGGCTCAATTCATATGCTTTCAAGTTGCATTTCAGGTATCTTTTTTTAAACATTTGTTGAAACCACCACATGCAACCCAGTTTGGGTGCACTCTCAAGATCAGAAATTAAAGAACATTTAAGACTGCTTATGTCTGGCCATTTAATCTTGCAAAGAAGTTTACTAGACAGCACATGGGATGGGTCAAGCTTTTTGCTCTGGTGGCTGTATGTGGCTGAGCTGAGCATCTGCAATGCCATTACACAAAGTGGATTTGGCAGCCACACTGTGTAAGCTTTCCCAACACTTTTCTCTTATAAAATACTTGTCACCACCACATCAGAAGGCTGAGCCAGGACAGTTTTGTTGCCCCAGTCTGGGATAATAGAATGTCCTATTTTCACTTTTATTCTAATGAAATGTCAAAGGAGATTTGGCAAAAATCCAGGGATGTAATTTATCAATGAAGTGTTCTAAAGAGGATTTGAGGTGGACGAGTTTCAAAAATATGTGAATTATAATCTGGAAACATCTGGACCATAGCAAATAAATCATCAAGGTGAAAAAGGTAAATGCTGTCAAGCTGCAGTCAACAAGGAGAATCCCAGAATACATCACCAAGTCTGTATACTTAAAATGCGTGTTCAGCCTCGTGCCAAACCGACAAAGGTCTCCAGATGCAGGAATTACCCCAGTGCTGGATCAAAACAGCAAGAGAACGAACATAAGCATAAGTCTGGTTTGATCTAGGACATACATTAGTAAAAGATTAAAATATATTATTTATAGATTTATGTTGCAAATCTAAAAGTAAACAACAAATGCATGCCTCCCTCAGATACTCAAACTCCATGTTTTATTAAAACATCCAAAAGCTTACTTACTGCTGTTACCCACAACTGCTGTAATATTTTCTGGTGTCAGTGCATCTTAGACTAAATTAGAATCAGAGAATCTCATTAATTAATGTTTGTTTGTTTTTTCCCTTAGATGTCATCTCTTTCTTCTACTTTACCTGAAGTGCACTACCACTACTTAGGAAAAAAGAACATTAAAACTCTCTGCAAGAACAGGGTAATAGGGAAGACAACACATATGGTTTATCAGATAAACAGATATGATGTTCCCTTCATGAATTGGTTAGCTTAAAACAAGAAGAAAAAAATACCCAAATTACTAAGAAAACAGAACACCAACACCAACAAAAAAAAACACCAACAAAGAAAAACAAAAAAGGAAAACAAATTAACCTCCCCCTTTCTTCTCAGCATCTCTGTCACCAGAAATTTGGCGGTAGTGCACATCCAAAGCTTTTATCAAATGAAGCCGCTCATTTTTACATTGTTCCATCTGTTTTATTGTAAAATACTAGACATTTACATATTTACTGTGTATGTATTTCTTTTAAAATGTCTAAGTCTTATGTAAATGGATATAAATATGATTTTTTTAAAAATAAATTCTATGGTACATGGGGTCTCAGTGCAAACATTTGACAATACAGTGTCAATAATACTGTTTGTATCTTTCCATTCCACCATTTTTACAGTTTTTGGATTGTAACAGTCAAATAAATACGTTTAGCAGAGTTAGATGCTTCAACATGTTCCTACTGAGAAAATCTGTCAATATTTAAAGCTGAACACCTGCCTCTGATGATGTATAATAGAATGATATAACCTGGAACTGGAGCCAAAATGGACCTCTAATGACAAAATGGAAATGTTGAATACCTGTAAAGAAGCACCATGATGGCTCACCTCTTAAAACCAAACAAATAAACCCAGAAGAACTGTTTACAAAAAAACAAACAAAAAAAACCACAAAAAACACCCCCCCCCCCAAAAAAAAAAAACAACAAACAATTTAATAAAACATGATTTATACCAAAAAAAACCCAAACCTTTCTTCTATGTCACCTGTGGACCAAGAAGAATCTTGCTTTACCAAGAGCCACCTTTTCGTTCCAGGATCGTCATCCACCAACCAGCATTGGAAAATTAAATCTAATATTTGCATAGAATCAGATTCTCGCTTCCAGATATATTCAACAAAGAAAAAGAAAGAAAAGTGAAGCCAAACCCCACCATTTCTTCATTACAACAGGGCATTAGACAGGCTCCTGTCTAACATTAAGCTTTTAGCCAAGATGGCCTTGCTGAGACTTCACAGAAGTCAGTTTTATCAGAGGAAATAACTGAAAGACAGAGTGACTAACATATAGTGTATAAAAGTTTAGAAGAGCAACTATTATCTGCTGTGGCTTTATTTGGTGGTGTTATTGTTGTTTATTCTTTGTTTAAATGGGAAGTTTCAAAGTAAGACCTACTTAATAGTCATTTACCTATTTGCTATTTTTCTGCTGCTTGATCTTAGCTCAAAACCTGTCTTTTAGTTATTTCTTTTAGCAGTTTGATCTGCAGTGTTTGCACGTACATAAGCATTTGTTTTGTCTATTTTCATTTGGCATACTTCAGTCAATCAGATGGTGAAAGATTTTCTCCCCCAATGTCAATAAAAAAGAATTCAGTGCTATTTGTGTTTACAAGTCTATTAAGCTTGGTACATAGTAGCATTAAAATAGATTGGATTCCAGATACTTCTCATAGCTTAGCAAAAGCACATTTTGCCACTAAGAGGTTTGATTCACCATGGATTTACCGGTCCGAATCTGCCACCAGAGGGAGCACTGAACTTGCTGATGGGTGCGATGTGATGGCTTGGGTTAGCACACAACTGTTTATAAAAACATGGCTTTTTTATGTACAGTTCCTCCAGCACCGTTAACTGACATCGTTGCTGATGTTCCTTCTACTGCTCCCTCAACCTCCTCTTGGATTACTTTAGTCCAGAATGTCAGCAAGTAAATGCAGACACCATTTTCAATCGTTGCAGTATCATTTCACTATGCTTTCCCTTGTAAATGCCAGCTCCCATTTTACAGAATTTCTTTTGTAGGTCGTGTTGTCACAGGCCACACTCACATACAGGGGGCAGAGGGGAATAAGGCATGTTTAGGAAAAGAATGAACAAAGTCTTGCCACCAAAGCTGCAGGTACCCTGCCCCAGGAGTACAGCATCCCCAAATTATTTATTTCACAGTGGAAGAAAAACAGACCAGAAAAATTAAAAATAATTTCTTTAAAGAGTGTTATTGTGACTTCAGTTTTCATCTAAGGCTAACATATAAAATCTTCTAGTACATCCCTGCCTCCCCCATACAAGCTGAAGCTCTACTCTCAACAGCTAGAAATTGTGGCTATGCTCAGTATTGTCTAATGAGCCCAACCCTTGCAGCACACTGGGTATAGAATCATAGAATGCTTTAGGCTGGAAGAGACCTCTAAAGGTCATCTGGTCCAACCTCCTTACACAAGTAGGGACATCTCTACCTAGGGCAGGTTGCTCAGAGCCCCATCAAGCCTGACCTTGAATGACTCCAGGAATGGGGCCTCCACAACCTCTCTGGGCAGCCCATTCCAGTGGTCTAGCACCCTCATATTAAATAACTTTTTTTCTACTATCCAGTCTAAAGCTACCCTTTCCCAACTTAAAACCACTGCTCTTCTCCAGGCTGAACATCCCCAATTCCCTCAGCCTGTTTTCATACAAGAGATGATCCATTCCCCTGATCATCTAATTACTACATCAACTTCTTCCAGACAAGTTTCAGTAACTCCCTGACCATTCAAATCTACCCCCATGCTGCTTCTCTCTAAATACAACATTAAGAAAATCAGGACTCTCCTACCACTTGTAAATATCTTTTTTCTGCTTTGATGTTGTAACCAGGTTGGACAGCACCAGAAAGACGACTCATCCTCCTCCTTCACTTTCTCCAGCTCTGCCCAAAGCTAAAGCTGTAGACAAAGAAATCTGCAATCACAGTTACTCAGCAAAAGGCTCCTCTGGAAAACAAAAGTAATGCCCATGAAACAACTCTTTTTCCATACTGTACTGTTGCAATAATGTGGCTTTGTCTAGTTTTTCTGAATGATGATGAATGAGACATACGGCATTTCTGGAATTCTCCACATTACCAGGTGGCAGCAGAGTGATCAGACCTGACCATTCTACCCTCTCTTTTATCTCAGTTTTGTTCTTAAGTGATTCCCACCAAAACATACAAACAAACAAAACCCAAACATTTAAAACCTAAAATAATCTCAGGCTTTATCTGAAAGCAGAAATTATTAAAAATAATTTTGTCACAGAGACATTTTAAGAATATAATTGTTTCTTGTCAATATTAGTATCATATAAGCAAATAGCACCTCATAAAGGTAAGTGCCTAAATATCCATTAATAATTTATTATTTTTTTTTAAGTCTGATATTAATTCTCTCTTGCTTAAAAATAGAGCCCCAAACAAGAGAACGGGTTACCTTCCATTATAAATGGAGAAATATGTAGGAACATGAAAGATCTTTGGGAAAACTATACAAGATCTAAGAAATTAATTTTCTCTTCTCCTACATCCTGTTGCAGTATCTTTACTAGAGGGCTTGTGCTTTCACTAGTTCATTTTCCCTGCTTCTGCAATTACAACACAATTGCTGTGACTGGAATAACTACAGCAAACATACTTTTTTGTACAACAAAAGCTGAGATGTTGTGTAACAGCCATGCACCTCGTGATTGTACCACAGTTTCTCTGCGATAAGACACTTGTAGTTTCTCACTACTTTAAAAAAACAAAACCAAAACCACAACAGTGACAATGCCAAAGATCGATCTCCCTCTCGCCCTGTAGCTTTTTGGGATAGGTTGCTAGGTTGTAACATTGTGAAACTGAAAAATACTCAGCAGTCTCTCAAGGCACTCCATTATTTGGCATGGGCCTCCTATTGAAGCCTTGATCCTTGAAGAACCCATTTAAAAGAAAATAGTATCTTTAACTAACTTCAACTTATATAAGAAGTATTTCAAGAAGGACATCTCTGAGGAGCAAAATCACTCCCACATAAATCACTAACCTGTATAGTTAGCATATCTACCAGAAAGCATCATTAGCCTTTACTCAGTCTTTAAATGTTTTACTATCTGTTCAGATTGTGATTTTCAACTAAATCAAAATAGCTGAGCAGGATGGCTACTCAGGCAATTATTTGGCAAAAACCAAGTACAGCACAAAATCAAACTAGGCTGGTTTATTACATGACTGTGTGACCTGGTTCAACACAAGCTGGCTCATCTGCATGCAGACTCTAGTGAAAGAAAACACATAGACACTTTATTTCCCACTTAACTGGCAGAGCTCATTGACTTCTATAAAAATGTCACAGGCAGAAGGCAACATCGTGGCGGTATTTCTGGATTTTTTTGAGGACACACTGCCACAGCAAACTATGTTTAGATTTAACTTCTAGCTTAGCCTAAGTACAGAACATCTCTTTTATACCAACATCATCTGAATTTGCACATTGCTTACTGTTTCCTCTGGAAAGCACTGACATGTTTAACTTAACTTCACTGCTCTTAAGCTTTTCTGTGAACCTATATTTTAAAAAGGGGTTTATAATTTATTGCTGCCTAGTATCTGTATTTGTTATATTTCTTGGTTATGTATATCTCAGTGAGCCTGAAACGTCTAATTATGTCAGCAAAAAGCACATTCTGGTAGCATTAAGTGATATATACCACAACAACAAAATTATCAGAAAATGCAAAGGATAAATGGCTGCCTTTATTTAAAACACATACTACCATGGACAAATCAAGATTTTTCACAGATACGAAAGCCAGAAATTGTATCATTCTAAAAAAAAAAAAGACTTCAGAAAGTTATTGAGTAAAAAAATAAAGGAGTCTAAAAAAAAACTATAGGAATCTAATTTATAGCAGAAAGACTTAAGGAAAAAAATAATCAGTGGCATCAAGAAAAATAATCTTCAAATTTATACAAAAAAAAAAAAGGCCTGTAATTTACAAGTGACAATTTATGCCTGCAATAATTTTCACATTCAAATATTGCTCTCCTTAGTTCATGAAGTACATTTTCTGTGCTGTTTTAGCCAAACTTAAGTTACTGGTCACATTACACAATAATGGATTGAAATGTAATGACATCACATGAGATAAAAATCATGGGATAGGGTTAGGGACATGGAGACACTGGATAGATAATCTCATATTACATGAGATAAAAATCTCATGAGATAAATTACATGAGATAAAAATCCAGTGTCTCCTTCCCTTTAAGGCTACAGAAATGTATGAATTCTGTTTGCAATTCTTAGCAATATCCAGCATATAATGACAACATGCAGAGACTTTAGCATGCTTCATTGGCAATATGCTTCATTGACAAAATGGTAAAGCACACAGTAACATTTCTCAAGTAAAAAAAATCATTATTCATTTTTACAATGTGGTATTTCCTAATGGAAAGTCTCTATACACTTCAGTAACCGACATTTTTGTTACCAAGATATTACCCTATTTATTTTTTCTTTAATACTTCTTCAATGTGTTTAAACACACTAGCATCTTCAATGGTTGGTGTTACCTGAAAAGGAAGAATATACAGAAGTATTTGATAGCACATTGTGGTCCTTCAACAGTAAACCAGAATTTCATTCAGAGAATCTTCTACATCTAGCCTTTAAAAGCAATCAAGAAAAAACTATACGGAAAGCTCTGGAACACGGAAATCTTTTGGGCAAGCCACAACAGAAATAAAATATAATGTAATGCTTGAAGTCATGAACAAGTTGCAGAATGGTCTAGAGGATCAAAACAACCATGTTGTGTCTTTGGATGTCCACGTGTGCCTAATTCATTAAAACATTTAATCTCCAACATACCTTATATGGCTTTCCACTGACAAGTGCAGAAAGAGCTGAACGTGGTATCTTGCCAGAGCGTGTTTTTGGTAGCTGTTTCACAAACACTGCCTTCTGGAAAGCTGCTACAGGACCAATATTAGTTCGAACTTGCTCAACAATCTCTTCCAAAATCTTCTCCTCTTCTGTCTTGATGCCTAGTGAAGAAGTTCATATCCCTTACCTTTTCTGAGACTTATAAAAGTCTGATTTACATCATTAATAATGAGCTCTCACCTTCTCTGAGTACACACAGTGCAAATGGAATGTGTCCTTTTAAAGGATCCTCCTGGCCCACAACAGCACAGTCTGCCACAGCATGATGGAAGAGAATACACTGACAGAAAGCAAAAATAAAATTAATAATAACTGAATATTACAGTGAAAAAATCTATAGGCATGGACATAAAAAAATAGACTTATTTCTTACATCTTGACAGAAAAAATATTTAATCATTACACCTTAGGATAACAATTACACAAGTGCAGGTGCACAAGTGTGTATATTTTCACACATGCTTAAGTGTAGTTCTCAAAGAAACACAAGAAATAAAAACTATTGCATCACAAGATACAATTATAGAACAAAGTAAAGGTGATTTCCTTACAGCTTTGGGATAGCACCACATCTTTGGTTTTGTTAGTGGAACAAATAACGTTAGTCCAACATTACAAATAACATGTTAAGTGTGAAGAGTAAGGACCAAAACCATAGAAGCTCCTACTACAAGGCTATAAAGTCACAGCGATTCATTCTCTATGATTCATGTATTTTTCATTCTTTGCTGCACAAACGCATAGTTTCAACCAAAGCCAAACACAGGCCCAATCTCAGCTTGCAGCCAGCCTAGTTCAGCTCACTCTCTTCGAAACATTAGGTCTCAGCCTCCTTAGACAAAAAACGGAATTAAACCAGAGTCTTCTCCTTCCTCCTACATGTTTACACAATTATACAAGTGATCAACAGTAGCACTAATATCTCAAACTCTCTTTTAGGAAATAAAGTGAATGATTCTCTTTTCTTTCCCATCAGTCATCTGAGGTTCTCACTTCCTGGCAAGAAGTCATCAAGATGTCTCAGTATACACTGACACGTTTGTCACTAAGTCTGGGACAAAGTTGGACTTCAAATGCCATCAGCTGTGAATCCTCTTCCAAAACAACTGTTTTTTTCAAGGAGATATCAGTATCCCTTGGGGAGTCTTACTGTCAACAGTGCTTTCAACATGTCCTCTGTACTCAATCACAAAGAAATCCTCATGTGACCCTACACAAAGGCCACACAGAAGCCACATAATGTGACTGGGCATACAAGGACTATGTGTTTGCTAATAACAGAACTTCACATACTGTGTTGTCAAAATCAAAGGTAGTGGGATGACTGAAAGGAAGACTAATTAAAAGAAGTTTTAAGAATAAAGGCTTTTTTTATGAAGTAGGAACACCACATTTGCACTGGCTACTCATACAATGGTACAAGCATGAGGAATAAGACAGAGAAGACAGAAGAAAAAACCCTGAAGGAATGGAAAGCTGAATCACTACTGTTCCAATTAACAAAAGGCAGGTTCTTGTGTGACCCTGTTGTGAAACAAATGGTGGAAGGATCAATTCAAGTGGTGTCCCATAACCATCCTCAAAACAGATTTCACCATTCTTATTTCTTGTCAAAACAGGAAGAAGAAACTGTGTCTCTATGCTGTCGTCACTACAAAACACACCGAGTAGGTTTTAGCAAAATAAATCTGCACAAGGTGTTTCTCGTATACTTTGTTTGAAAGAAACTATACTCATTTCACAAACTATGATCCTAGAAATGTCCCATGATACAGAAAAGTAAATAGGAAACACTTAGCTTAATAGTTAGTAGAGACACGATCTATCAAAGTACAAAAGCATGACCATTAACACACAGCTTTTGAAACTGTATATTCTTCACAGGAATTAATGGGATGTGCACAAGCCATATACAGAACAGAAAGCACAATGGACTGGAGTTCTGTCTGGCCATATCCCAGAACTAGAGGGGCCTGCTGCAAAAACTCTTAAGCTAAAATATACACAAGTACATCCGAGTTCATATGCAGACTACTTGGTCCAGAACTCAGTGTACGCAAACTGACAAATCATAGAACCATAGAATATCTTGAGTTGGGAGGGACCTTAAAGATCATGTAGTTCCAACTACCCACCACCTCCCAGCTAGACCAGGTTGCTCAAAGCTTCATCTAGATGGGTCTTAAATACTTCCAGGGATGAGGCATCCACAACCTCTCTGAGCTACCTATTGCAGTGTCTCACTACCCTCACAGTGGAGAACTTCTTCCTAACATCTAATCTAAATCTACCCTGCTCTAGTTTAAAACCATTGCCCCTTGCCCTGTCACCACATGCCCTGATAAAAAGTCCCTGCCCATTTTTCCTGTAGTCCCCCTGAAGGTACTGGAAGGCTGCTGTAAGGTCTCACCAGAGCCTTCTCCTCTCTAGGCTGAACAGACCCAATGCCCTCAGCCTGTAATCATAGGACAGGTGCTGCAGCCCTCTGATCATCTTTGTGGTCCTCCCCCAGACCCCCTCCAATAAATCATACAGGAATGAATCTTATGCAACTCCATAGTATGTCAATGCATCTCATACACTTAAATGCCTCAGTCACTTCTGGTCCGGAGCCTCAATATCGCATTTTAAGTCTGTTGCCTCAGATAGAAAAGATTTGACCTGGCATTTTTCAGAAAAAGCCAAGGCAAGCAGAGACACCACCGATGTATAGAAAAAAAGAGATGGATGGATCAGCACAAGCTAAGGTTACCATAATGGCTAACATTCACTGACTGGCAAAGTGAACAGTTAACACCTACTGCACTGCAGTAAAGATGGAGCTCAGGTGATACTAGTAGATATCTCAGACAAATCAACTAATTGTTTGGAACATAACAAAGCTGAAATTCTTAGTCAAAGCACTAAGGCAAAACTTTATAGCTGCATTACAAGCTTAACATGTAAATGCAGATAATATACTTGCTCAACAAGGCGACTGTCACTTAATTAGATGGAGATTCAACAAATCCCTAATTCTGTATTTACTGATCTTACTGAAGAGCTAATTGTGGTCTTGTTAATGCTTTCCAATTTAACTAGCAATTTGCTGTGCATGCATTAACAATACTCTTGGTTTTTAGCTTTGTTCAAAAGGTGAAGAGAAAAGCTTCTAGAATTTCTTACTGTGGAAACAGTTTTTGTTTCTAGGGGAAAGACCTAACTAGCAGAAGGAAAAACAGAGATACTGAGCTCAGGACAAAGCTCAGGAAGATGGATACAAAGGTAATAATACAGCCAAGGAGGTGATTCAATTTCTCACTTTTTTACACTAGCTTGTGATTCATCCTGGAGCAAAGAAGCAACATGCAGATCAGCCCCTGAGCAGTAACAGCAGTAAGGGGTGGGGATGAGATTTCCTGCTGTGCTTTGGTATAGCAACACAAAAAAAATTACTTAAAAGGGCAAGAGGTTTAAGCACCTTTATGTCTCCATAGACCCGAGTCAGAGCAGTGGGTGGTTCAGCTCCCTGGCTGACCAATTCTCAAAGGACTGCCCACATTTATCTGAATTTGTTCAATTCTGTGTAACCAGAATGTCTTTTAAGTTTTATAGCCTTTATAAAAGATCGTTACTAGAGTAATAGACATTATAAAGCAAAAGAATTACTAACATATTAGTTTGTGATTCAGTGAATAGTTAAATTCAGACTTCTTAAAACTGCATTTTTCCCTTGTACATGCCCAGCACACCTTTTACTATACTCACTGAATAAGCAATTTGATATGTCATCAGGGAAATTTGTAACTGGCAATCAATCAGTGTGGTTCCAGAGAGGCGAGTGAACAATGATATGAAATTCAGATACTATTATGACCTGCACTATTTTCAACTTTGAGTTTCATGGATATTATACTAATGACTTTCACTTTAACAGCAGGGTTTTTTTAACAGACATTTTCATTGTTCACTTAGCACTGCTCGTACTATAAGAGACAAATCAGCTCTCAAAAAACTGTGAAGGAAACTTCAAATCAAGAAAAAGCATTGAGGGCAAGTCTATGTGAAAAGAATTCAGCCAACACCAAGCAGTTAAAAAAACCCAACCCAACTAAACACTCTTTCTACTCTTAAATAACTACAGTAGCTGGTGAAACTACCTGGCACACTGATCCTACATTATCTTAATGTATTCCTAAATAAATATGTTGTCGGAGCTTACAGGAATGCTTCCCATGTTACTGTATTGCCCCTTAACTGCACCTTCAAATGTCAAATGATGCCTGTCTTATCAATCCCATGGTACAATCTGCTTATTGTTGACTAAATTTACTGGAAGACGCCTTAAGAGGAAGGGCGTGAAACAATGTTTTAGATAAAAGTATCAGTGGAAATGCAGTCAAAAAAAGCAGAAAGAAATGAGAGATTCTGTGAGATTTTCAGTCTCAGTTTGTTTTTTTCTTCTATCAGTCTTCTATTTTGCTGTCAGACAGTTCTAACCTCTTCAATTGCGCCTGCTGAAATTCTGTGTCCAGCAACATTGATCACATCATCAGCTCGAGACAGGACATATAAATAGCCATCTTCATCCATATAACCTGCATCCATAGTATCGTAATATCCCTAAAAACAACACAACCAAAAATAAACTCAAAAATAGTAACATGAACATCCATTCATTTCTCATGAATTCAACAAACCCAGAGCTGATTATTTGAAATGAAATATATTTTCGGTGCTCAGAAGAGTTAATTCTGTAATATTTTACACCATTCTTATGTCATAATATAACATGCGGCTCCCTTTCCAGAAAGGTTTTGTAGTCACTGTTACAGCCAGAACAGAAGACAATATTTAAACCTGGATTTTGTCCAACTCTGTGCTTACTTAGATCATCATCATTATGCAAGTGCACACAAAATAAATAATCTGTCTGATCAAGTCACTCATTTACTTAAAGTGAACCAAACCTTCCATTTTGGACATTCATATAAGACCAATATATATATTTCTATAAGGAAAGGAGGAAGCCAGTGTTTGCATAGTTCATCTGACAAGAAAACGTAACTAATGCTTGTAAGGAGCCTCCAATGTCTTTAAGTACACCGTGGGCAAGTGTCTGTTTTGGACTGATATTGTTAGAATGACTGCATGTCAACAGCAGCAGTAGTATATTTGAAGCTATGCTAGTTTGAGATTGTAAGACTTCTTTTATTTATAGATCAAATTACATAAAACAACTTGTAGGTTCAGAAGCTTGAGGTTTACTACTACTGCTTCAGATCTTAAAAAAAAATAATGAAAAAAAAAAATTCAGTGTGCCAAAAAGCTTAAAGTATGGATGAAGAAAGCTTTACCTTGAAATGGTTTTAATTGATTAACACATATATCAAAGATATCCCATTAAAACAAGATATGGTAATTATGTGTGTTATCCAGTTTAAATCTACAACCATTCAGTTCTGCAGGATTGCCAAAAGTTTATATAATTGATTTCATAATTCTTACTGGAAATTTTTGGAAATATAACTTCTGAAATGTTTCATTATTTTCCCAAAGACCTGAGAATGCGCCAGGAGGCAAAGGCAACCTTAAATTAAAAACAGCAGAGAGAAATATTAAGAAACACAGGTATAACAAGTACAACTCATGCTCTCAACTCATACTTCATATTCAGATAAATATACAATCAGAAAACATTTCAGTTTAATAATATGCTGGTAACAGATCAAAAAGACCGTGTATTTCTGTGATCGCATGCATATGGCTGTGAACTGCATACAGTCCATGCCTTTTATATAACATAAGCATCTCTGTCATTCAAAATAATGTTTGGTCTAATAAACACTATATTCTGTAATATAAATACATTGGCAGCATTCAGCTTTTAACATTTCCGAGGATTAAGCATCTGTCAGAAATGTGTGTGTATACGCTATGATAGTCAACTTGATGATTATAGGTACCACTTTCTTTAAAACACATACACCCTCACATATTCATAGACATAGGAACTAAATTAACAGACAAGCAGATTTTCAGTTTCGCTAAAAAGATATAACTCAAATGACTTCAGTCATGACAATCTAAATTTTTTATTTAATCTATGCTTAATTATTGGAGGAATTATTTGAAAGTATATTGATAAATCACTTCTAGAACTTTCTAACATAACTGAACTTTTTTAAGAAGCAAAGCTGTAAAATTCTGGATTGCTTTATTATTCAACCTGGAAAAGAGAAGGCTCTGGGGAGACCTTAGAGTAGCATTCCAGTACCTGAAGGAGGCCTACAGGAAAGCTGGGAAGGGACTGTTTACAAGGGCATGTAGCAATAGGATGAGAGGCAATGATTTTAAACTACAGAAGGGTAGATTTAGATTGGACATTAGGAAGAAGTTCTTTATTATGAGGGTGGTGGAGCATTGAAACAAGTTTCCCAGGGAGGTGGTGGAGACCCCATCCCTGAAGACATTCAAGCTCAGGCTTGATGGGGCTCTGAGCAACCTCATCTGGTTAAACACGTCCCTGCTCACTGCAGGGGGGTGGACTTGATGATCTTTAAAGGTCCCTTCCAACCCAGTGCATTCTATGATTCTGTGATTAGCTGAGTTTTCAATGCAGACTATACACCCAATTCTTCAGTCAAGGATATCGGCATGATCAAATATATGGGATACAGATCTTCCAGAAGAAGAGATGCTAGAGAAGTCTCAGCTAACAAATAAGTTGTTATTTCTTCCCTCAAACATCTGACAGGGTTAAACACAGCTTACTTGAACTGCCTAAGAGATACATATTCAAGAATGTCTATACGAGTTTTACGAAACTTAACCCTAGTACAAAAAAAGACCATGCAGATATATACAGATAAAATCATAAATGCCTCACACAGTATTTCTAGTATATGCCTGCATTCCTACCAGAAAATCTTTAGTCAGGGATATTTTATTTTCTACTCTGAAAGTGTCCCTGTGACACTAGATGGCAACGTCTCCAGCAGTGAAACAGCTCGCTCTAGTGTAACAACACTGGTGTCATTACAAGTCTCCTATGATGTCCAGGTCACAAGAACAGATACTACCAGCTCAGCAACATGTACATTTCTAAGATTACATTTACAAAAAGAATAGTTATATACATACATACTTTAAAAAAATATCTAAAAATGGTCTAAATAGTACAAGCTGCATCAAAAAGGCTGTATCACCAAGTAATGACCCATGATATTTTACAATCCCAGTTTCTTTTAGCGTAATTCAGCTCAATAAGCATAACTGAATATACTACTATAAATATTACTACTTTCTCAGAGTTCTGGCTCAACACATCCTATAAATCACACTCCCTGAAAGTATGGTTAAGGTAAGGCCAGTAATGACAAGAAACTTCCCAGGCAGTCACCCAGGCTTCAGGAGGACAACTTGGTTCCTGACTATCTGAAGGGAATTCACTCATCTTTTTTAAGCCCTTCAAGCTTAGTAAGCATCCTTACCATACATAAAGATGACATGTAGTGCATTTGCCTTGAAAAAAATAGATTAAAAAAAAGGAGTATATTGATCCCAGTGTATGAGTTTAAAAGAAATATCTCTTGTTTAGATTCAAGAAAAACACTAGAGAATGGTAGTTACTATGGTCGTTGCCTGGTTGCTAATAGCATAGCAATTCATAACAGCCTCAGTCATTGCAAATTTTTCACTTTTAATGTATTTAACAGTCTGAAACACCCCTCTGATGGGAGAGAAAGCACAATGTGTATTGACAAAGTCCTCAATAATTTCTCCACAACTATATTCAGTACTTTGATGTTAGTCATTAAACAGAAAACCCCCCAATTTTATTACTGAAAACAGAAAAGTCTTTTCCTTTCTGTAACTGTAACATTTTAGTAATCTAAACACAGAAGTATGTAACATATCACCAAAAATACAATCCCTGCACCCACCATTTGTTTTTGTTTAGATTGTTTGGGGTTTTTTGGTGTGTGGTTCTGTTGGGTTTTTGTGGGATTTTCTGTTGTTTTGTTGTTTGGTTTGCATTTTGTTTTGTTGGTTTGGTGGTTGTTTTTTTGGGGGGGGGGCGGGGGGACAGATGTTTTCATTATGGTTGGGTTTTTTAAAGGAAAATTGCACTGATAAATACAGTGCATATTTCTTGAGTCAGTGGAAACCAAACTGCTAAACTACTGGCTACCGCAGGTATCTCTATAGTGCAAATCAGCACAAGGTGAAAATGAGCTTCCATGGCATTCTGTAAAAGATTACTTGCAGTTAGGATTCCATTCCGTCTTATAAGTAAAAAGTGAATGCTGTCTTCCTTGTGTCCATCTTTAAGGCAAAATAATTCCAGAGCAATGGACACATGTAATTCTTCTGTGATAGCAAAGTTCTTCACATTGTGACTGACTACAATTTCTAGGTGCTGTGCAAACACAAATTACTAAAATTAGTAAAGGTAGAATTCTGCTTGCGAGAACAGAATTACATGTATTGGAACTTTGCCAGGACATCAGAATTAAAATTCTCAGAGACAAAAATACTTCCATTCCTCTGGTGTCAGTGGCAATGCTGCCATGAATTCCAAAGGGAGCAGAACTGGATCATAATTATGTGCAAGGAGCCAGCAGAGAGAAAATGAGACAGTCAGAAAATAATAGCAATCTTAAAGCAATTATCTCTTCCTTTCCTCAACCCCTCCATAAAAAAAGCAACATTTTGAGATGTTAGGTTTGGGTCTGTTCTCCCAGGAAACACACACCTACAAAGGTTCTATATTTTAAAAAATGCTGCCTGTTTGCCAAAACACTGATTTGATAATCAAGGCCTTTTGGGGTTACTTTGAGACCAAAAAATGCTAGATATGTGTAAGTAAGCATGATTGCCCCAGAGATGGTTCTGCTTTCCTTTCACAAGCAACAGGACCACAAGAGATAGGAGGCAGCAGGTTCCTTCATCATCACTTCCACAACAAAGAAGTTTCTTTGCTTCTTTTTTTTTGCACATTTACTGTATTTCTTCAGTTGTTAACTTGTTCCTCTCTCATCCTGCATGCCAAGTCACAAACCGGACACTGCTGAGCCTTTGCATCTGCTTTCAGTTCAAAGATAAGCCTTCCTTACACATTCTTGCTTTGATTTTTCATATAGTCATAACTCTGGTAGCATCTTCTATCTCATCATTGCTTCTTCCTTCTGGAGAGGACAGTCATGAGTTTCAACAAATACCAATTCAAGATAAGCTTGACAGCTTTTTTCTAAAAGATGAATGAGTTATCAGCTATACCGGATCAGACAACTACAGTCAACTCATCCCATTTAACTGGCAAAGAACAGGCACAGTTTGATACCCAAGTGGAGGTTCAAGTCATAAACTTACACTGAGCTAAAACTTGAAAAAAGATTGGATTTCAAACCTCAAAAAATGTAGCAGTCTAAATTTTGAGAACATTTATGCCGATTTTTCTCCAGTACAGCAACAACAGTACAAATGATGCTATTCTCCACTCACTCCAGTGAAATTAACAATTATAAAGCTACAGGAATACAGATCCAGGCCCATTCCTCATTTCAAGGTTGAATACACTTAGAACAGCATCAGAAAAACTAGGTAAACTGTAAATTAATGATGTAAATTATATGGGTTAATTTTGAAAAGACCCACTCTGGTTTCATTTTGCAAAGATAAGCTAATTGTGTCATAAACTGGAGAAACTAAGATGAGGTGAGCTTGGCCTCATCACAAAAAACTCTGAAGTACTTTCATACTGACTGGTTTCTGCTAGAGAATTTTAAAAGACAATCCTTATCTGGTTTTTAAGCATTGTTTCACAGTTCATTTATTTGTCATACAATGGTGGCTAACCTTACACAGAACAGCCCACCTTTAGCTTAGCCCATGAAAATCTGACTCCATGTATTACATCCTTTCAAGATTCCACTCATCAAAATGGTGCAATATTCCTTCTTGATGGAACAATGCAATTACAGGTGCAGCACCCATAATATAATTTACACAGAAAAGCAGATTTCTGAAAGTACACATGAAAGTCAAAAACTATTAGAGACGCTACCTTGCTGAGTCTCAGAAAATACATCCTTTTATTTTATGGTAGACAATGGTACTCAGGTTGTTCATCACAGCCAGTCAAAGGAAGTGTAAACCATTGTTAAATGAGTTTGAGCTTGAGAATGCAGCTAAATCATCTTGACTGGCAGCTATATTATTATTCAGCATTTATGTAGTGCTGTGCACAAACATCACACTTAAAATTTTTGATTATGAGTTCAAAAGCCATCTGGAATCTAGAAGCTTTTTCAGATGTGAGGAATAGCAGCACTGGAAAAAGGGTGGAGAAGGGGCAAGAGAAGACAGAGCAGGTTAAAAGTAAAGGCAGTTCAAATGCTACTCACAGGTGTCAGTCAGAAAACTGTTAGAAAACCCATCTTTGGCCAAACTGCTCACACTTTTAAAGTCCTACTCATTGTTTCAATGGCAAAGAGAAAACACAAAGTTGATTATAAAAAAACAACCCAAAGACATGTGGGAAGCTGGTGGGTAGATCAAGATCATCTAATTTGACCTCCATTATAACACAGTTTAAAGGATATAATCTACTGAATTTTCTCTCAGTTCCATAACTTTTAGTGAAATGAGAGTGTATCTTTAAGATTGATACCATCTTTGACCTAGAGATGTCAAAGAAAACCACCGTATTCCCCAGAATTTGTTCCAGTGTTTTAACACTTCCACTGTTAAAATTATGTGTTTCACTTCCCATATGAATATATCAAGCTTCATCTTCCAATGTCTTGATGCTAGATTAAAGACATCTCTCAGAGATGTCTGTCCTGTGGCTATTTCCTCACCTTGATAAACTCATCACTTAACTGCTCTTAGGTATCTACATACAAGTTAAACTGTAAATTTCTTTAAGCCAAGCTTTCCAGCACTCAAGTCACTCTTTACAATCTTTACCAAAAACAGCCTGTGCCTCAATAGTCTTTTGAAATACAGATACAAGAACTGAACATAATGCATTAATGGTTTTACTAACATCATATCCACAGATAGTATTAGCTCCTTTTTGATTTCCCTACTGAATCACAAGGAACCATACTGCTTTCTTAGTTACACCAGCAGCTACATTTCATTCAAAGATCTTGTGTATTCACAGGTTATCCACCGTAAAATAAAAAGCTCCTTGGAAAGTCACTGCTTTCTAGGGTACAGTCCTTTATCTTACAAATCTAGGAAATTTTCACCATTCCTAGCTGTATGACCTTTACTTACTAGAATGTATTGCAAGCGGTCTGTGTAAGATGACATACCTGCTTTAAACAATTCTACAAGCAACACTTTTCTCCCTCTGGCAATCTTCCTTGAGGCCCAGCCAGTCTGCATCATGCCCTCTGTGGACTTGCCTTTAATTTTCTGCTACTTTATGTAATATTTTATTTGTTTATTTTATATTAAAAAATAATACGAAACTATTAAACATCACTTCCAAATGGCAATGGCAAAACACATCATTAAAATGACAATAAATAAAAACAACACAAGCAATAGAGATGTAGCTGAATTACCTTCAGTCATTCTAGAACAATCACATATGAGAAAGAGAAGTCTCTTAGCATGTCTAAGCTCTTGAATTTTGAGGATTAATACATTCACAAAAGGAAAATACTGAATATTGAGTGTTGATTTTTATCATTGCATCAAATTTAATGTATAAAAGACTATTTTCTTCTAAAAGAACAGAACAGCAGTAGTGTCACACAGAAAGAGAAAAATCGACAACATTCATTACATATCAAGACACTGTGTAAATGTAAGATTTTCAATGGCTTTTTTGGCATCTCATAACGCATTAAAAATTGGCTTGAACAATTGGCTTTCTTATTCCTGAACAATATAACAGTCTTTCTTCTGAGCTAAGGCCATATTTCCCCCCTCTTGATTTCAGATGGACTCTCCCCTTGCTTTCACATCTAAAAACACTGCCATCACCTCACAGCCTCCTCTCTTCCTGGGACGAAGACTGCAAATGAGAGCTGTGACCTTTCTCATATGCGTATCCCAAATTAGAATGCCCAAATATTGATCCATCAAGACTTACAAGATTTGTCTTAATTTTCTTTAATGGGATACCGAGGTATACCAGTGTGCTATGAAAGATGACACATTTTTCTATCCCTTTTCTTCCCTTTAAGCATTTTGGGCTAGTATTCCTATTATGCATATTCATTAATATATTCCTGGCATCAGGTTGCTTGAGACTTCCACATAGATACTCATTTTTTAGTAATGCATTATAAGAAATATTAAATGAGTAAGCTTTGTATTGAATACCTATTTGCTCTCTAAATGCACTTTGAAGATTGAATAATTGGCTTGCCTATTCCTAAACAATATCATTTCCACTGAAGTATATTACATATATAGTATATAATACTATAGCATATATATTATATATTATATAAATATTGTGGTATTTGCTTCTAAAGTCCTGTCACATTTCTGTTCATGTAATTTAAAATCTGAAATTATAAAAAGCTGTAAATTTATCATCACCCGTTCTTTATAAAAGAACCTAAAGGACTCCTAAAGGTCATCAATACCATGTTTCTTTGGTTGGTTGTTTTGTTTTGTTTTCTTAAACAGCAGCATGAATTTTTAGAGATCCTATTTTCTCAAAAGATTATCAGAAGAAAGGCTAGAAGAGAAAGAGGGTTGATAGTTAACCTATGTTAGAATTTTCATACCAGCTATGTTGATGATACACTGTAATTTCTTTGCCTCCTACTCTCCTTATTTCAGAATAGACTTTACAATACATATGCACATCATAAAACAACAGTGTCACTGTGCCATTACTCTTCCTTGAGTGTTCCAATGCAAAAATAGCAAGACAAAAATCCCCCCTTTTCCCCTATCAATTTATTTTATTGCAGCAGAAGTCAAGGTAAAGCAAACAAAACCAAAGAACCACCATAACATCAATATATAAACACATTTATAATCCCTTAAAATAAATGCCTAAAAGCGGGGTCACATTAGGGAGGACAAATCCTATCATTAAGAGTCTGACAACCCCAAATGGGATCTTCTGATATGGCAATATCCACTCCTGACAGGCACTTGAAGTTACTAAAGTCTCAGAAATGCATGCACGCATCTACCAACATTACCCATTAGTAGATATTCAGCTTGCTTGGCAGAGTTGCTAACAATGGAGTTCATTTCACTTCACTTTTGGTAGATAACAATAAGCACCTGCCCTAAGATAGTTGTGTCAGCCCTGCAGTCAGTGGAGAGATGTGAGCATATCTGCTAGGCAACATACTCCATCCTAGCTGAATGCCTGAGACAGATAGGATCCATTTTCTTACAAAATGCCTTTCTCCACTGATTACAAGCTTACATTTTATTATGCTATCAGGCACTACTGAGGTGAGAACTTCAAAAGACAGTTCTCCACTCTGATGTGTATCATTGATACTGCAAATCACAGTCTATTAAAGGCTGGAGCAATTTAAGTTATTCATACTCGGCAATGAAATAAATGGACAATCTTCCATGTGTCACAGGAAAACTATGTCTAAATATGAGTCTGCTGCTTCAAGGTAGATCGCGTGTACACTTACACAAACGACTGTGTCTCCTGCTGGCTTAGTCTAAGATGCTGAAAACAAATGTCTGTGTCACAGAGCACAATAACTTAATGTGATACTGTCTTAGTCTCTGCAGTGATCTAGTTACATCGGTAAGCTGAGCAGAAAACCTCTGCACCTTGGAAACTCTGACTCCCAAGCAAGCATTACAGAGCCAGCCCACATTTTTAGGGCTCGATGCGTGCAGCATGCTCCAGTGCCTGCAGCTATTATGTGTTCCAGCTCACACGGCCATTGCCTCAATTCCTAGCTAATTTCTTTCTCTAAAAACTCATAAAAATCAGTACATCTGTCCTAACCCTGTGGCATTTGACAGAATTTCAGTTCACTGAAGGTTAATGCTAATCTTTATAATGCCTTCCATCCATTTAAGTAAGCAGCGAAGACTCTGATTTTACCACAACTCTCCTAAATTTTACCGCAGAAGTGTATGAATGCATTTCTTTGGGGACTTGCATTTGCTGGCAGTTAACAAGTGTTCAGACCTGAAGTATTTTCTGTGACTGAAAATGAAGATGACTACAGCTAATATGTTAATCACAAAGTAGGTATCGGTCTGAGAAAATGCCATCTGCCTAAAAGCCTGTGAAACATCCAGAATCCAGAGCTGGCATGGGCTGTGGGAGCAGAAGCCTATCAGGCTTTACAGAAGTAAAAAGTTCTGGCAACAGTGAGATGGCGGAAGGTAAGATAAATGTTAACTTGATGTTCACAATGTTATCTAAACAGAGGCCCCTTTATCTAAGAACAGGTTTTAAGAAAGGCATACTTTCAAAAAGAATATTGAAGTTTATAGAACTCATCAGACAGGAGTCTGGTAAATGGTACTAAAAATTACTTACAAGATGCACAGCAGGTGTTCTTTTTTTCTTTCATTTTTTTTTTCCTGAAGTCTTTTCCTGGATGTGTTTTCTTGAAATAATACAACTCAATTCTTTTTCATGCAAAGTGCACAGAGAAATATCTATCTGTTTTCACAGATAACAGAAAACACACACTCTCCCTCTAAGAATGTGCCTCAGTTTGGATTAGGAGAAAGTGAAAGAGGATGCAGCATCATACCCATAAACCAAAGCATGTCAATCTGTACTGCTGTACTATTTCTGAAGAGAATGACTCAGCATCTTGCTCATACATGACAACAGGAAAGGTTCATCCAATGCCAACAGGCAGGTAATTGAGAAAATGGTAAACTTTGCTTTAGTACAAAGAAAAACAAAACAAATGGTAAACTTGCTTTAGTACAAGAAAAACAAAACAAAAGAAAGAAAAAAACCCCCAACCAAAAAAACAAAAACAAAATAAAAACAAAAACAAACAAACAAACAGAAAAAAACCCCAAACAATCAAAACACAACAGCAATCCATACTCATTCACTGACACAATTTCACCTGCAATGTTTCAACATTAATGTACATAAAAATTTCTGGCAGTTGGTATCAATATCAGAGAGAGCCATGCTTTCCAACCCTCATTACTTCAATTATCATATCATTACATATATATAAACTTCAGTCAAAAGACAATCAACCTTTCTTAACTGTAACATACTTAGTTTGCTTACTTTACCACAATATTTCCCAAAGTCTTTGCCTTCACTGGTTCCTTATTTTCACCCAGAATCATCACTGTAAAAAAGTAATATAGGGAGAGAACTGATAAATAGTATATTTTGAAGTAGAGTACAGCTTCTTTCTTCATAGATATCAACTTATGTCACACTTTACAATGGCAATACACCAATCAACAAAAGGAATTAAGTAATTTGGGAGTGCCAGACTGGATAATCTCATGACCTTATTAACATTCAGCCGTAAGCACAAAAAGTATTAAACAATACTTGTACTTTGGGAGCAGGAATAGCACTAAATCCCAAAAGGGAAAAATATAGAACTAAACATTAAAACACAACTTTATAATGGAAATTCTAATAGCAAAGGACCCTTCAGATACATGTTAAATACAAGAACAAGTTTGCAGGTAACACGAGTAAGAAATGACAGCTAAGATTACTGGATGCTAACACAGTTAATGTGAGAAGCACTATTAGCAGTACCTAAGTGTGTCTGGTTTTCAAAGGCTCTCTGGAGACACAGAAAGGTGCCCCCAGGTGACAAGGCTTATTCTAGCCTTACACAAAGAAAGTAACTCATGAGCTACCCAAAGTCACACAGCAGGACCATGCTAGAGTACAGTGAAGAATCCAGAGCTCCCAACAGAAGCCTTTTCCCTGGATGACACTGGACCTATCACCTTTAATCAAAGCTTCATATCCTGGTACTGAGGTAAAACACCTGAAATTTTCCAGGTGACAGCACCGAAGAGGCTACCTACTACAACCATGCATTCCCATCTGAAAATGTGGGCGTAAGGAAGGAATGACAGATATCAACTTGGCCTGTGATAAATGGAATTGAACAAAGTGGAATGACTAAAGCATGGAAAAACAGGGAGGGAAGGTTTTGACAGACAGTGCCGATAGGAATTTAAATATAAGCTTTTTGAAGCCTGCCCTAGCAAAGAAATGTTGAGCTGGATCTAAATTGCTACAAATACATTCTGTATTAAAATGTTCCACAGGAAATGGGGAAAAGAGGATGACAGAATTCTGACTAAATCCTTGCTAAGGCGCTTATGAGTAGTGTCATATCCTATCTGTCCAAAGAATGCCAACATCTGTAATTTACTATTTCTGTCTGAAGCCACTACATCAGAAAGGATGGTAATTTTTAAGTAACTGAAGAGCCTGCTGAAAGCAATGGCTCAGCACACTGGCACAAGCAAGTACACAAGGTCAGTTTTACAAATCAGTGACTTGGAGTAACAGGGATAGGAAACCAAAAGGATGAATGGACACATAGAAGACACTTATGAAAACCAGCAAGAATGGCATAAATAAAGCCTATTTATAATCTGTATAGACATTTTTTCTTAGATATATTTTTAATGGTGTAAGAACATAGCATTGTTAGATTTGGAGAATTTAGGCTCAGAACACACAATGAAAAAAACCCATTCACATGTAATTTTCAGTGCTTTCTCTCCCATTGCTTCCTATGTGTATTATCACAGAATCCTAGAATACCAGGTTGATAGAGAGAGACCTCAAGGATCATCTGCTCCAATCTTTCTTGGCAAAAGCACAGTCAAGACAAGATGGACCAGCACCCTATCCACCTGAATCTTAAAAGTGTCCAGTGCTGGGACTCCACCCCTTCCCTGGGGAGATTATTCCAATGCCTGGTTGTTCTCACTGTGAAACTTTTTTCTCCTATATCTAATTGTAATCTCCCCAGGAGTAACTTGCACAGATTGCCCCTTGCCCTTTCCATGTCACTCCTGGTTAAAAGGGAGTCTCCACCGTACTAATGTACAATCTAACCAGTTTATTGTAACTATGTTATCATGGTAGCAATTCCAGCATTTATTCTCCTCCTTGCAAACAGTGTATTTCCAACTAAGGGTACTGACAGAGCTGGCAGAAATGCTCACCAAGTCACTGTCCATCATTTATCAGCAGTCTGGTTAACTGGGGATGTCTGTGTTGACTGGAGGTTAGCAAATGCAATGCCCATCTGCAAGAAGGGTTGGAAGGAGGATCTTGGGAGCTACAGGCCTGTTGGTCTGACCTTGGTGCTAGGTAAGGTTATGGAGAATATCATCCTGAGTGCCATCCTGAGGCACACACAGAAGACAACCAGGTGATCAGGCCCAGTCAACATGGGTTTATGAAAGGCAAATCCTGCTTGACTAACCTGATATCCTTCTATGACAAGGTGACCCACTTAGTGGATGAGGGAAAGGCTGCAGATGTTGTCTATCTAGACTTTTAGTAAAGCTTTTGACACTGTTTCCCACAGCATTCTCCTGGAGAAACTGGCTGCTCAGGGCTAGGATGTGTGTATGCTTCACTGGATAAAAAAAATTGACTGCATGTGCAGGTTCAGAGAGTGACAGTGAATGGAATTAAATCCAGTTGGCAGTCAGTCACAAATGGTGCTCCCCATGGCTCAGTAGTGGGGCCTCTTCTGTTTAATGTATTTATCAGTGATCTGAATGAGGGGTTTGAGGGCACCCTTAGTAAGTCTGCAGGCAACACCAAGTTGGGCAGGAGTGTCAATCTTCTTGAAAGTAGGGAGGGTCTACAAAGGGATGTGGACAGACTGGATTGATTGGCCAAGGCAAATGGTATGAGATTCAACAAGGTCAAGTCCTGGGTCCTGCGCTTAAGTCACAATGACTCCTTGCAGTGCTACAGGCTTGGGAAAGAGTGGCTGGAAAGTTGCCTGGCAGTAAAGAACCTGGGGGTGCTGGTTGACAGCCACATTAACATGAGCCAGCAGTGTGCCCAGCTGGCCCAGAAAACCAACAGCATCCTTTCTTGTATCAAAAATAGTGTGGCCAGTAGGAGAAGGGAAGTGATTGTCGCCCTGTACTCAGCACTGCTGAGGCTGCACCTCAAATACCATGTTCAGTTTTGGGCCCCTCACTACAAGACAGATGTTGAGGTGACAGAATTTGTCCAAAGAAGGCCAACAAAGCTGGTGAAGCGTCTATAGCACAAGTCTTATGAGAAGCAGCTGAGGGAAGTGGGGTTGTTTAGCCTGGAGAAGAGGAGACTAAGGGAAAACCTTCTCACTCTCTACAACTACCTGAAAGGAGGCTGTAGTGGGGGTGGAGCGGTGTGTCAGTCTCTGTTCCCAAGTAACAAGTGATAGGACAAACAGAAATGGCCTCAAGTTGCACCAGGGGAGGTTTAGATTGGACATTAGGAAAAAATTCTTCATTGGAAGGGTTATAAAACATTGGAACAGGCTTCCCAGGGAAATGGTGGAGTCAGCATTTCTGGAGGAATTTAAAAGATATGTAGATGTGGTGCTTAGGGACTGGTTTAGTGGTGACCTGGAAGTGTTGGCTTAGTGGTTGGACTGGATGATCTTAAAGGTCTTTCCCAACCAAAACAATCTATGATTCTGTTAATCTATTTCAATATACAAATATTTGGGGAAGGGAGATATACTGCTCACTCCTGAATTACTGAAGAACTGACTTAATTATTCAAAATGAGGGACTTGCTTTGGTTTGAAAACAATGTAATGAAATGATCTGGAAAGTGTTCAAGCAGATGAAAGGGAAAGCACAATATAATGTCTGACGCAAAGCAAGAAAGCAAAAGATAGAAATGAATATGATATTTTGATTCACTTTTAAATGTAATTCGTGTCACTGCACTTTGATATCATAGCTAAATACTGCTTTTATTCATTATATTCTAAAAAAAGACAAAAGAAATCAGGTTATTTCAGCAATATTGTGACAGGAAATAATTTGGCTGTGTTTAAAAAAGTAGATTTTGTAAATTTATATTTATATCACAAGATGAATACAACATAACTTGTAACATAACATAAGATAGCAATGTCCAAAGCCATTAACAGTTGCATGTATAATTGAAAATATATAATCTATCTTCCAAACAAATATCAGGACCTCTTCTAATTAGTGTAGTAACAGCAGGAAAACAACACCAAAACAGAAGTAGGTGACAGCAAGACAGCTGCGAGTACAGAGCAATTTCAAGTTGCACTATTTTGTGAATGGCTTCATTACAGGACATAATTGGCCTCAAAGACTGAAAGAGGTAGAAAACTTATAAATGTTTAGTGAATTTTAATGCTCATTTTGTTTCCCTTTTAAGGCACACTAATGACATTTCCTTCATTCTATCTGAAGAAATTTTTTACTTACACTAGGCACAGTGTTCAAAAATATTAATAGGAAATATGTACATCCTTGATTCTCACACTTTTTTCTAGGTCCTGACCATCATCTGATAGCACGTGTGATGTCGCTACATTACTTCACTCTTTCCTATCTATTACAACTCTGGAAAAAATTCACATCTTTGTCTTAATGTTGCTTTTAAGCTACTGCTTGTCTTCGTGCCATTGCTGAAAATGTCAAAACCTGGAGCTGCTGAAAATATTAATTTTCTTTAATTGTCACTTTCACTTGTATGTATTACAAGAAAAAACAAACAAACAAACAAAAAACCACAACAGCTTAGCTCTTTCTGCCCAATGATGCAAGCACTTTTCCTGAAGATGGTTTAATCCTTAATGTAATTTTTTTAATGAAAAATATTTGGACTTCAAATAATCCTTGGAAACTGTGTTAAAATCAGTGCTCCCAAGCATGAAAATATTATTGCATTCTTCATCCTGTGGCTACACCCTCTGAATGCAAATACCTTCTGGACAATGAGTGCTCATCCTTTTAATGGTGGTCTATAGCCCACCATTTCTCCCATCTGGAAATAAAAATACTCCACAAGTACTGAAAGGTAACATGATTAACAACTCTCTCAAATACGAGCCCATAGGCATGCACAAAAAGGCAGAAAAATGACTTGGATTTTTCTTTCAAAGAAGTATGAGACGAGTTCAAATAGAAGATTTATATCCTTGCCAAGATACTTGTTAGCTCACTGTGATGTTTGCCAAGATACTTGTTAGCTCACTATGACGTATCTGTGGAAGACACAGACCTCAGTTAAGAAGTTCCTTCACGCACTTCAGAATATTACTAATAAAATTGCAGGGCTAAAAGAAAATCTAATAAATCTAATCAATGTGTCTAAGACATAATTATTTGATGTACATCTCCCAAATCAAAACTATTTAGGTTCTAAAAATTGAAAGCACAAGTATAATAGAACCCTCAAAGTACATGTTATAGCAGCTATTTGTCTAGTTATCATTTCCTCTTTTCTTGATATTTCTAACTAATATTTTTATTCCTGATTTGACAATACAAATTTTACTGTTGCTCTCATTTCAAACAATGAAACTGTAGATAAAGCCTTAAAGAACATTATGTTTTTCTTATCTTTGTTACATCCAGTGTAGAAGTATGTGCTAGCCCTTTCATATAATAAAGGTAGAAGTAGTCAATCAATTTTCTTAAACATAATTCTGAGTTTCTTATTGACAACCACATTCCACAACACACAAAAAAACCAGAGCTTCCTATTACAGGAACAAGAAAAATGTGTTAAGATCGTAATTTGTCTTCTCTATCAGCTATGACAACTATAAAGAGCACAGTTAAGAATACAAGCAATAACCTTTTCTAGTAGTATGTTTAACACAGTCTTACCATTGTACCCTGGCACTGGTTTTCCTGCCTGTCCAGGTGGAGGTGTTGTAGAGTTCCCCAAACCAATACAGGAAGCAGTAATTGCAGAACCAGATTCTGTTAAAAAAAAGACAAATATTGTCAGTTAAGGTTGGTCTTAGTGTCATTAAGTATTTACTGGTTCTAAGCTTCACTTCTAGTTCAGCAAATCAAAATAATAAAATATATACCTCTTTTTAACACAAACATCAGGAGCTCTCAATCAAAAAAACCTGAGGGGAGAAGTAAAATTTTAAATTTCTAAAAATTAGTTTGGATTTGCTGGACTCTGATACACTCGAATGAAAACACTATGAACTGGAAAGGAAACGTCACCCTACTTATCTGTCTGTCCCTGCTTTTTGGATGACAGTGAATAAGACTGATGGAAGTCTGCTTATTCTAAACAAGAATCACAAGTTCTAAAACTTTATGAACAGGTCTTTATAATTGCTATTTCTTCTACTGTCTTCTCAATTACCAGTGGATATATCATTTTCATATTACCCAGTGCTCTAATCTCTAAACTGTACATTCAGTTCTCATGGGTTAATAAGACTTTTTGTATACATTTAAAAAGAATGGTTTTTTTTGTGCTTGGATCAGATAATTAATTCAGGGAGAGAATCCCAAAAGAATCCACTCTTTGAGGTAGGTTAACAGTTCCCAAATGCTAACGATTCCCTTAAAATGTAGAAGTACAAATGAGTACTGTTAAAAGACAGCATGAATCTCTGTGCTGTACATTTCTTGGGAAATCAATGCACACATTCCAAACAGGATGCTGGATTGAAATACCAATTTCCCAAATGTTTCATAAAACGGCAACTCCTTTCTAGAACAGCATTTTTCATCACAGATAAAAACAGTCTGACTTGGAAGTGGAATTCAATTCAAAATCCTGCTGAAAGGAATCATCACTGTTCAAAAGAATACAGAAAAATAAGTACTGATGAGAAATTTTCCCTGCCAGTTATGTATAATACAAGTATTGTGTGGCCCTTTTCTATATTTCTAATAAGTTGCTTAAGAATCTTTGGTTTGAATTAAAGTCAGTTTCTTTAAAATTCAAGTCAGTACCTATATGCAGGTTAAAAGACACAGGTGTGAGAGTTAAAACAGCAACAGCTTGAATAAGGATAATGCTTATCAACTGAACATTGTATTCCACCTACATCAGGTTTCTGAACGTACAGACATCCCTTACCTGACACTCACTTGTTTATAGTTGCAGATTCTCCGAAATTATGCAGTGTCTGGACAGATTTGCAACATTGAAATCTTTAGTAACCTACATATTTTTAATGTAAGGAATAGAACAGTAGATCTGTCTTCCAGTCAGTTCCTTCTTCAAACTTTTAGGTGCTAGCATTCCACTCACTACATGAGCAAGTTAACTTACCCTCCAGCTTTTCAGGGGCAATTGGATCACAAAACCAGTTTGCTTTTTGCATAACCCCTTATAAAGTGACAAAGAAACTGCTATTTAGAAGAGCAATGTCTTACACTGGAAGAGTAACATTTCACTAGCTTGGTAACTACATTCAACATCTGCTCTGAGTTATATTGGAATGTATACATATATATACCCCTGAGAATAATGAAAAGCACTTCACTGAGGCTTGGAAAATGGTTAGTCTTAAAATCATAGCTGTCAAAGTGTCCCAGGTCTCTCCTTGCACTTTTACTTTCAGGATAAGGGCTGATGTAAAGAAATAGCCCTTGAAATTCAAAGATGTGACTCACTTTGTTTTGTCCTACTCCACATATAAGCGAAGAATATTATTTTAAAGATATTTCAGTATTATTGACCTCTATTGGACAGTTAATGAATAGTTCAACATAGTCATTTTTGTTGCATTTACACCTCTGAAAGCAATTCTTATGTCAGGGAAGGTGCTGCTCATGCAGAATCAGGAAGTAGCAAGGGGAGGCAGTGAAGGTACGCATAACTATTCATCAAAAAGCTTCCACCTACCCCCGTGCCTGCCTTGCAGAAGCTGTGCTCTGCCAAATGATGCAGAGCATCATCTAGTAAGTTCTCTGCTCAGAATTATCTGGCGCAATCACAGTCACCAGTCAAGTCCAATCAAAATAAACAGTTCTGAAATAATTCAGGACTTCTAAGATGAAAAATGCCCTGTACCATTTATATTCCTGATACAATTTCCAGACCATGCCTCGTGTTCCTCAACATAATAGACTGTCACACTGCTGAAATATTGTATTTTCTGGTAGGAAGTACTTTAGGAAAATACACTGCATTCTGACATTAATATTAGATTTAGGGCTGCACTGAGTGAGTAATGTAAGGCTGCCTGCTCTGAATTTCACAGGATGCAGTGGATAGACACTGGAAGCATGTAAAAGAGGTGGGAAGTTGTTATGAAGCAAGAGAAAAAAAAAAGAGAAGAAAAAGGAGCAATTGTCATACATCAGCATATTATGAATACAGTAAATATAACACGCTAAATTCTCATTGGGGCCTTGACGTTTTGAGGCATTCTCCTGAATAGTTGTCATTTTGTTTGAGAGGAAGTAAATAAATTACTACGGCAGAAGGCAGCAGTGATAAAATGGAGAGGAAAGTCTGTAGAAGGCAAAAAGCTTAGGCAGCAACTGATGTTATCAGTTCTGCATGGATCCGTCCATGTAGCAAGAATGGAGCTCTGAAGAGACTCCTTGCACATGCTCCCTCCACACAGTGGTTATTTTAATTATGCCAGAAAGGGTGGAATGAAGAATTCAATAAAATAACAGCAACATGCTTTCTAGTATGACAACAACTACTGGGTATCCAGGAACAGAAAACCACAGTACCAGATGAATTATAGCACTCAAAATATGCATCATATCACACTGCTTCCTTACAATGACACCGAATCTAACATTTCACAGAAATAATAGGTACTTGGAGGGTCCTGAAGATTCAGGGGCCAGATCATCAAGTATTCATACAGACCTCATTCCCTTCACCCATCTGCATATGACTGCAGAGCAAAGAAGTCAGTCTTCCAGTCAGTTCTTCATCACTAAGATCCAAGAAACTTTCTAAGTCTCTGACTTCAGTAGCAGTAGGTGGTCTCACTCAAAACTTGTGACTTAGCACTGCTCACCCTGACAAATTCTGTCTAGATAGTCATGCTGCAGGCTGGTTCCCCAAGTACCCCTTTTGTCTTATGCTTACCAGTCTTGCAAAATAATTTCAGATAACTGCTTTAAACTTTACCGTAGAGGTCAGCCATACTTTCAGCGAGGACTCAAAATCATCCCCTGTACAATTTCATTATGGAGATTTCTTCACCTCTTCTCTAGGAGAGATCTATACTGTCTTCAGAGGTCTTTGTTGGTGCATGAGACACAATAGACTATTAATGTGTAGAAAGACCAAGAACACCTGACTAGTGCTCACTATTTAATTACAAACAGTCTGATGCTAATTATCCATCAACATTAAAACAAGGAGATGACACCTGGCCTCTATTATCCCAGAACAATAAACAGCACGGAGGAGAAAAGGTTGGATAATCTCAATGCATTGTGATATGTGTTGCTGAGCTGGCAGATTGCCACAAGTCCACAGTACAGCTGCACACACATTGTTAGTATTTGTTGATATGCTGTGATTTTTACTGCCTTCTAAGGGTAAAGGTTAGTGAAAATTACTTTTCCAATCTATGATAATTATATCATGAACTTCCCATCCATTTTGCTCATTTCTTCTTCATTTTCCTTAAGCCTGTGATCAAATTAAGTAAAATTTAATGACAGAGCTTTTATTTACTAAAATTCTGATCTTCTAATATATCTAGCAGTATAGTGCAGCAAATTACGTAGGATAGCAAATTTAACAGGGTACTGCAGAAAAGTAAGAGGAGCCACAAGGAGACAACGAGTGAAGAATCTGGAAGGGGCAAATTCTTAAGGACTCCCTGATTCAGTTTTACCAACTGTCAGAAAGCAAGTGTGATATTAAATCCAATTCACACATTATGTACAATTAGGTTAGATTAAAGACAGTCTACCATCCTAAATTGTGAAAGGCTTTCTGGGTAGTAGTGAAACCTCAAAAACTGTCCTGCATCATTTGATATTTCAACCCTTATTTCTGAGGAGTATGACAGATGCAGTAGAAAAATTCCTGAACGGTGATGTTAATTATAAGTTATTTTTCCTCCATCTGACTGCATTCTTAATTTACTCCTCTTGTGAGTTAAGTGCATGCATCATCAACGTAACAAATACCAGGTGCATACAGAATGCCAAAATACAGTAAAGTAGTAGCAGAGGTCTATCTTAGAAAAGCCCACAGGAAGTATTAAATTTTAGGTGATGTATGCAAGTGGAGGTATTTGTAATCAAGGTTTTCATACTTTTCTTACAAGGAGTTTTTCAACTCCTTACAAACTTAAGTAAAGCTAGGGCAAAGAGCATGCAGTAAACCAACTGGAAATAATTTCAGTTAAGACTTCCTTGCTTGAGTGTTACTTAGAGAGACTATTACATCTAAACCATGACCTTGTCCATCAGGCTACTTACAATTTGGATTACATTCATTTGGCAGGAGATCAGAACAACTTGTTAACCTTGAAGCAGGACGAATGCAAAACACGTTCGTTTATCCCACTAGTACTCTACCAGAATGTAAAACTTCTGTAAGTTAACTGGAGCCTCATGGAAAAACAACAGTGGTTTTACCTATTCTTCACATCCAAATGAAATTAAATTTGGTCTTTCTCGCTTAATTAAATCATATACAAAGTGTTAAAAACCCCTCTACTTCTTAACTTTCTCTACTCAGAAACTGTAATGTAGGAGCTTCATTCAGAAAATATGAAAAAGAAACATAAACAGGAAATTAACTGATCTATTTTTTAAAGGTTGACTAAGAAAGCAAAAAGATCCATTAATTAAATAGACTCTCCCGTGCAGATGTATTTGTACAACAGGACAACTGCATTGCACAAAATTTGCTTTTTTCTTCTGGCTCCAACTATGCTCTTCAGTATTTCCCTCCACTTGAAGTTCTCTTAGTCTCTATATTCTTTGTTTTACAGTAGCACCAAGTATGCTCAATCAGCAAGAGGGCCATATACTACAGACACCACAGAATGTGGTTACTGTCTGACACAAATAATAGCTAAAAGAGACCAACAATGTGGCAGTCATATTATCCATTATATAAACAAGGATTATTTTGCAATTAAAACACATAACTTGACACAGCACTGGTGACTTGAGCTGATTTAAATGCACATCAGTGTAAAAAAGTAGTTTCATTATCCTTCTATATCTTGGCTATATGTTCTCATCTTCCTTTTTCCCCTATATTTACATGGAATTGGATTGGCCTGATTCAGATTTTTTTTTTTTTAATAATTCCTTCTTTCAGCCACATTAGTTTTTGCCTAAATCAATGCTCTGATTCTGCTCACTATGCAGCCATATGCATGGCAGGACTGTCCTAACAGCAGAGGTACAAAGGCAGTGCCAGAGATCAGAGGGATGCTTCATTTCCTCTTTCACTGGTGGTTTGCACTTAGGCAAGCTTAGACCATTCACATCCAGTTACACACCACCACCACCACGATATTTATCTCAGTATATTTCATCTAAAACAGGAATAGTAGCACAAGTATTTCCTCCTCCAGAATAATTTTGTCCATTTAGTCTAATTCAGTTCACAGTATCACTTTACATTTTCAATGTCAAATACAACACACGTATACATTTAAGTGCTTTCATTTCCAGGACATTTTTCTGAAACAGCTTTAGCAATAAATAGCTTTATGAAAGCTCACCTATGTTATTGTACTGGTTTAACTTTCTATAGATCCTAACATGCAGTGGTATCAATAAATGCCTCCCACCCCAGGTGGGACACTATTTCCAATCTTTAAAAGGCAATACTGCACTATATTCAGTGTTGTACTAATTAAAGCATATCCATATTTAAATGAATGGGCAAGCATTCTCCAGTTATACAGCACTGGGAATGACAACTTCAAGCTTGCTTGCACAATCTAGGAATCATGATGTTAGCATTCACCTAACTATGGAGCAATACTGATGTGTGTACAACAGCTGCATGCAGCTAGCCAGAAGCAGAGTGTTTCCCTCATTTCTTGCAAACATACAGCAGCACAGGGAAAAAAAAAAAATAAAAATCACTAAATGAGCTAAAGGTATTTGAAAATCTGAAGCCTGTTTCTCAAAATCCATTTGGTTCATGAAGTTATATATTTTCTGAAAGTGCCTGAGTTTCTATGTTTATTAGAATTTAACATGAGAAGAGAAAGTAGCAATTCTTTTATTATTTTCTAAATGCTACAAAGCACTTGTAGTCAGAATGCATCTATTACCATGAATATATAATACACTTGTGAAGGCCAAATACTTCTTGTATTACATTGTTATATTCAATCCACTCATTTGAAAACAAAATCAACTCCTAAATCCATTAAAATTCCCCCGAGGCTTCCTTTCATAATCTTATCCAAACACAGAATGTATTTACAAACTGCTGTTTGTGGTATCATACATTTACACAAGGCCTCAGAAGATTTCAAAGCACATCCAAATGAAATCTCCAGAATAAATGTACAAATTTTAAGTGTAAAGCAGCTCTAATTAGCTTAAAGGGTGGGGGCCATGACAGATATTAAAACCAAAGAAGGAAATAAGTTCAGTTATCAGAAACTGGTCAGCCAGTCGTAAAGCACCAGAAGTTTATGCATTCATTTTTTATGTATACCAGGCTCCTTTGTCTCCAAATGGTGATTTATAATGTACATCATGTTAGTTGCCTATAGCAAAATGACAGCCAAGATAATCAGAAGAGAATAGAAAGCTTTCTTGTCAGATTTTGAAGATGCCAGATACCATGTTTAAAAATGCACTAAAATGAACAACACATTGATTTATAATATATTTGCAGAGTAAAAATTATTTTCAGATTTTTATTTTCCTCCCACTGTAACATTGTAACTGATACATGGTGAAATACTAAAAGATAAATGGAGATTATAAAAAGCAATTGTACATCTCAGTGCTAAGAGTTTACTGTTTAATCATTTGGGGGTATCTTAACATATTGTATGCTTGTATGCATAGTAGTACTGCCAAGATGGAAAATAGAGCTAAAAATAGTACTACGCAATTCAAACTGTTTTGTTTTTTTTTTTCTGTATCAGGTCTATCATTTTGGAGACTCCTGTAGCCCTAAATCTTGCAAAGGATCATTCCTTCCATGCATCAGATCCATGCAGCTTACTACTACCCTTCCTGTTCTTTAATCATCAGGAAAATCATCTATTTTACACTAATGAGGACTTTATTCTCTGAGCAACAAAAAAAAAGCAGTTGCCATGCAACAAGAATGAGATCAGGAACCTGTAACATCTTCACACACATACAAACTGGAGGTGCTGTCACAGCTTGTCTCCTGCAGGCAGATGAGATTCCACTATTCTTATTTAACATAAACATTCCTAAAGCTGTTCCCTCTTCTTCTACTTGTGCCTATTCAGTGCACATTCCTGCCATCTCTGACCCAGTATCATCTTTGCAACTTCATACATTTCCCAAAATGCATGGGAGGACTGAAAGCCATGTGAAATGCACATCTGAAATAACCCTCAAAAGAGAAACATTTTTGGAGAAAACACACTTCATGAAATGGGAGAGACAGTGAACACTACCAAAGACCACAATAAACCTATGCAGCTGTAATGATTCATTCAAAGTCAAAATACCTTAGAGAAGATGTATATAATCCAGACATACATTCTTTCATATCCAACACACACATACACAGTACGCAGTGATAAACAAGACATTTCTGTAAAAAGTATTCCTCAGCTAAGCAGATATGGCCTAAATTTCTGAAGGAGAATCCTTTTCAGATAGATTCCACAGAGAAAATTTGTGAAAATTGAAGACTGGAAGATGAGTATAGATTCCTATAAGACTGAAATGCTACATAGTGCAACATAATTAGGGAAGCAACATCTTACTAAAGCATGTCACGCACCATATACAATGGAGATGCTAATTGGTGTTAGCGTGAGCAGATTCAATATTTTTACCATTAGATTAACAAGGCCTACACCCACTAAAATGCCCAAATCTGAACACTAGTAGTCTTCAATGTTTAAATCTCTTCTCCACCCACAAAACAAGTGTGTCAAATCCTAATTTAAATCCATGTCACTCCTTTGAGTTACGTTAAATTATCATAAGGTAAAAATTTCAAGAACTATCAATGCTAAAACCTCAAGAGAGAAGCCAATCATCAAGACTACTTAGGAAAGAGCTTCTTATTTTGACACAGGTTGACCAGCCACACAAAGAAAAAAAAATATTTATGTTCTGTTCTTTTTCCTTTCTCTGAAGCTAATGGTAAAGGTCACTGTACAGAATGAGATAGCCACACACTACTGAAAGGTCAGTCTCTGCTTTGGCAATGCCCATGGCCCCTAAAAAAATTTCTCCCTCTCTCTCCTTCAGTAAGGACAACCAAAACCGTATATGAAATGGGTGGCCTAACATGACACTGCGGGAACGGTGAGCTACTGTAACTAATGACACACAGTCTGCATCTGCACAAGTCTCATTACTAAGCGACAAACAGTGGCTGAAACAATCTTTATGTTCGTACCTTTAAAGGACTGAATGTAAGTCCCCAGGTAAAGGCATGATAAAGGACCACTTTTCTCCTCTTCCTCTACATTAATACCTTTTAGAAGTTCAGTTATGGAGAAAATTATGCTCAGAGGACTCTGTAATTCAGGGCTGCAGAGCTGCAGAAGTTTCTGCAGAGTAATTCCCACTTCCATAGAACTGTTCTGCAGGATATCAGCTTCCACTGAAAAAATATGAACCCAGTCTTGACAGGATATACATGTCTTTAAGCTTTTTAAAGACACATCGAATCTATACTGAGGCATCACCTGATGGCCTAAACCAGTAGCTTGGATTTGAGAAGAAATTTGTTTCACTTCTCTCATCTCAGCTCCATACTTTTGGGCTCCATAACTCCAGAGCTGAATTTCTGTCACTCAAAAAAATTTTTCCAATTTATTATTTTGTTGCAGATTAAACAGCCACTGTTGTTTAGCTTACTTTTCCTGCTGCCTCTTGGTCTGAAAGTTACACCATACTAAAGGAATTCACTGGACTGGAATGCAACATATTAAGGAATACACTGGATTGATTTGCACAGATTTGAATGAGGCAAAGCAAAAGATGATTGAAGAACAAAATCTAGAATGTAATTGTCAAATGTGGGGAGATGGCGGTCTAGACTGAGAAGGTAATTCACCTAAGGACAGTTCTGTAGTAGAAATCTGGAAAGATTAGCTAACACAATTCAGTTGTAAAATCCATCTTTCTGGTTAATCATGAGAAGAAGATTCTGCACAACGTTGCCAAGACACACTGAAAACTGAAGACTGGGACCACATCATGCTGCTTGGAGACCACATGAATAAACTATTCCCCATACATGATTGTGGTAGGAAGCAGTTCACTGAAATATATTACAGTGTGTATACTTAACTATGATTCATGTTCTTTTACATTGAATTCCAGTGACACATTTGTTTTGTTTGTAGAGTCCTAATAAAAGATATGTATGATCATTATTCCTGTGTGGAATTACATAATAATAGTATGCCCTGATAAAAATATTACTAGCATAGCATTTGCATGGTTTAGAGGTAAAAACATAGAGAAGGAACAAGAACAATTTTAAAGTGATAGAGTATATTAATTAATTGTGCTACAAAACTTGGGGAATTCCTGTCAGTAATTTTTATCACACTATGTTTCAGAGTATCCAAGATCTCATTACAACGTGAACATAGTATAATCTTTTTCAGCAGCCACAGTGTAGCAAGAACTATGTGATTTTTGTTCTAATGCCTGCTGCAGACACCTATTCCTTACTGGATAAGGCAGCTTATTTCCCTGAAACCAGAAAACATGCACAATCTTCCCATAGTTCTGCCTGCTAGTGACCTTACATGCAGGACATAAAGGATATCTCCAATTTGAGTCTCCTACACATGCAAACTCTGTAACTCCGATTCCCACAATGCACAACCAAAAAAACTGTATGGAAGCATGTCCCATGACTTGAGATTTTATGCTTATCATATTTTATCACTGAATTTTCACTTTTAGATCTGTTGCATCTGAATTTTCCTATTCATCCTCAAAGGGAGAGTGTCAAAATCTTTTTATTTTAAAATATCAAGAGAAAAAAAAACACACATCCTATGAAGAAATAGGTATCTGGCTTCTTAACTTTTTTTTTTTTTTTTAATTAAATGTCAAAAATAATGTGGTAGAGTTTCAAATTATTTATTTTTACTAAAAAGTACTGAATAGCTAACATGAAAGCAGTTAAGGATGTTTAACACAAGCTTTCAGAGCCTTTGTGCTTCCACAGCTCATCACAAGCTCCTTTTTTCTTCTGGAAATCAAAGCTATCTCCAAACCCAAGGTAACGCAAACTCGCACTTCTTTGTGTATTGAAGCCTCTCCCATAGATGTGACACAGCACATACAACTCTAGCAAAGCGCCCTGTAAGGTATTTACACGGAACACTGAAACACAGCTACTGTATCATTTCCTCAAAACACAACTACACGCAGAGAAAGAACAAGATCCAAAATCCACATTCATGTTCCATTTCAGATAAATTATCACAAAATATATGTAAATATGACAAGAAAAAATATCTCTGAGCAAGAAAAGCTCTGTTTTCTAAAACTGAATTTGCATGGGGCTTGCTAGATGGCTTGGAGCAAAATACTTGTCTTTCTCAATTTAATGTCTGCAAGACTGGAATAACTTTACTTACTTCACAGGACATTAAAAGAATTAATTTTCTTGTGTTTGCAAAATTACTTTGAAGATGAAAACTATTTAAATATCTAAAGTGTCATTTCATATAAATAAGCAAAAACTAAACACCTGCACAAATCCAAAGCGTGATTATCCTCTCTTCATGTACAGATGAGCATAGGATCTGAAAGTACTATTCTTTTCATCCCCTGCCCTGTCACCAAAGAAAACAGCATGTGCTTATCAGTTTTTACTACCTCAAGTCCTACTTGCTGCTCACTCATCCTGTGACATACATTTTGCAGCTTCTAAGATGTGCTTCCTATACTTGTAACACATATATATTAACATTTAATGTAAGTGTAACTGATAATGACATATTGGAAGAAATCAAAGTTTTAATCAATCAGGATTTCCAGGAGTAGCTGCATGGAAGTCCCCTAATGATAGCTTTCTTCTGTTTCAAAGTACTGCTTCAATTCACAGTGATTTCATATACCCCATAGATCTTCCAAAGACAAAATGAAAGAAAACTCAGTCTACAATTCTTTGTGCATACTCATTTATTTCTAGTTTCAATATATTGCAAAGGGGCCAAGAGCTTTGAAGTTACCTTCGTAAACCTGAAGAAGCAACAGTCCCTTTATAATACTTTGTCAGATTTTTGTTTCCCTTCACTCATCTCCATGTACAAATAATGATTCAGTCACTACAAATCTCTACAAAGGCAATCTTCTGCTTCCTTTTCTCAGTCATAAACATGAAAATAGGAGTTACCCATCATACAAGAAACTCAGGAATAAAAATTACCCTATCATGCAGGAAACACTAATTAGCGAAATACTGGATAGCCCTCCCCCTCCTCCATCTTCTGCTTAGCCTCAGTTGAAAAAGTTAATGACTGAGACATAACTATGTAAGTAAGATCTATAGTGATTTCGGTTGTTTTTTTTTTTTTTATTTTAGAGATAAAATGTCCTGGTGGACCATAAAATGACCATGAGGTAATAATGCATCCTCTCAGCAAAGTAACAGCATCCTGGGCTGCAGAAGGAAGAATGCTGATAGCAGGTTGACAGAGATGATCTTTCCTCTCTACCTGGCACTGGTGGGGGGGATACATTTTGAGGGGCCAGTTCTGGGCTCCTCAGTACAAGAGATGGAGCTATTGGAGAGGATCCAGTGAAAAGCCAGAAAAAGGGCTATCTCTTACATGGGGAAGGGCTGAGAGAGCTAGGACTGTACAGTCTGGAGAAGGCTCAGGGGAGATGTTATCTTTCTCTGAATCTGCCTGAGAAGGAAGGTTGAAATAGATGACCTCAGGGTGTCCTCATCAACCTCAGTGTTTCTGTGAATTCTTTCTCCTTATCGCTTGAAATTCAGTTCTCTGATAGTAACTCTGACTTAGTAAATTTTATCCCTTCAGACTGAACACCTTACTAACATTCAACAGCACATATTTCTACAGAAATCAATTGGAAATAAAAATGGGTTCTTCATTCTAATCAAATTATTGAGTGCTCTCAAACATAGATCATTAAGTTCTGCTATGATTTAACTTAAGACCATGAATATAAAATTAAAGAAACATACTCTGACAGCTCATAGTCTTCTTTTACAGGTCTCACAAACACAGTTGTACCTCTATACCCTATGAGTACAGTTACATCCACATTGATACATGAGATACATTTGAATGAACACAGTAACATTAAACTTTTGCATTAAATATACATCAAAGCTACAGGCAATTATATATATACACATAGATAAAAACACACACAAAATTGCATATTCATATTGCTTACTGCCAGTTCCGTAGCTACTCAAAGACATTATTTATCTTTCAACATTTTTCAGTTAATTGCTCATTCGGCATCACTGAGACCTATTCCTTCACACAGACATTAGGATTATAGAGAACTGAGCAAATTATAGGTCTCGTCCCTTGTATTTATCAATTAAATCAGCAGATTAACTCAAGATTCTATAAAAAGTGACATTATCTTCCAGTTCTTTCTCAGTATTTATGTAAGACTGTGGGTATTTTTTTAACAAAAATTATGAATTTTAAACCTCCTCAACTAATTTTATTAACATAACACATTATACAGGAGCTGAATAGTTTTCCACTTTTTATTTTAATTTTATACATCTGCCATCTGACCCGTCACAGGGTAATCAAAACTTTTTTCTCCACAGAAAGTGAAAGCAAAGAAAATCTGCATCTCAGAACAATGATGCACAGAAAATAGAAGAGGTGAAGGAGGTAGGGGAGGAGGGAGCTTATCTAATACACTTCCTTAGCTTAAATAGCAATAATGTGTGTAAGAAGCAAAATCTGAATCTGATCTCATAAAAGCAAAATTTAAAAATATATTAATCTACAGATTTGATCAAGCTTTAATTCAGAATTCATACAAGATTTTTGCAAAGTTCTGCACAGACTCATACTTCGATTCCTTCATTGCAGTCTAAGTATCTAATCCTCCTCCAGTGAAATAAATGGGAGACATTCCAAAACAGTAGAAGTTGGACAGGATCCATACAGAACAATATTAAGGTCAAAGTGTCTGCTATGTGCTGCAGATTGGTTTTAATTACAAAAAACATAAGTGAAAAAAACTTAAACCTGAAAGCTTCCCTAAGCACCAAATTTTCTGTCGCAACATAGTCATACATGCAAACAATATAAACATACAAAAATGACCAATGCAAACTTTTCTCTTTTTTTTTTTTTAAGACACCAGCATCAGAAAATACCTTTTTTTTTTTTTTTTTACTATACACCTTTTAAAAATGCTGTGTTTTAAATATATCTTGAAGCCACTTTATGGACCACTTCCGAAATAAACATTCTTCCTGCTTAAATTTTTATTCTCACACTTGGTCCTGCCCATTGAAAAGTTCATGGAAAGAGAAATCAGTTCTATCTGCAGACTTGGAAAACAAGTCTGAAAATATCTCCTCAACATTATTTTACAAATGTTATTTCAAAATACTCACCAGTTTGCCACCAGTGGTCCAAGACAGGTACCTTGAAGATCTTTTTTGACCACTCTAGTGTGTCCACATCACAGTGCTCGCCAGCTACAAATAGCGTTCTAAACCTTTAAAAAAAAAAAATAGATATCTTGATCTGGATGGGGAAAGGAAAACAAGGTAACAAATTCAATATTCTCTGGCTGGTCACCAAGATAAAGAGAAAATGGCAGGGAATACTCTTACTCTTTGTATGCTCCTTCCTACTAAGTAACAATTAGAATATTAGCAATATTAATTTAAGCTACTTAATACATCATGTAAAAGAAGCCTTATTTTCTGAATGTAAAGACCTTGGGAGACCAGAGGCAAGTCAATGGAAGTAACAAACGATTAAATGCTCTGCACACAGGCACTAGGTAGACATCCACTAGGCAAAACATAAGAATGAAATACCAAAAAGGGTCAGAAAGAGCTACCAGAAAAAGTAGTAAAGAAATGAACATAACTAAAAGGAAATACTGGCAGCATAACCCTGAGTTCCAAACTCTTAATGACATTCCATTTAAACACATTTTAGTATTTTTGAATGGTTGAGTCATATTTTTGTAGGCATTTGGAAATAAGTTTAGGGGAAAACAATGGGACATGAATCCATTTTCCTGTGGAGAGGCAGGCTATAAATACATACATTTAAAAAAAAAAAAAGAGATCTTACTAAATGCCAAACAGAACAACATTCAGCAGCTTTAGGTCCCTGATCACAGTACTAGACTTCAGCTCATTTGACTGGACATTCCACAGCCAACACTGACAGAGAAGAGGTGCAACACTTGACAGTCCTGGCAGCTCCAGATCCCCACATTTGTATCATTAAATTATGTAGTGCTATAGAACTGGATATTAAACACACAGACTTGAACTTCAGAATCTTTTATCGGATGTTTAGTCACACTTTATCACCCTTCATTAAGCATTACAAATGCACCACACAGCCTGTTTAGAACGATAAGGTCCTCTATGTCAATGAGTAGCTTTCTTAAAAATTACTATCAGCACTCAGAAGCTAAACATTACCATACATTACTTCATGCTGCTACAGCTTTGATCTTTGTAACACTTGCACAATAACTTTATTCGTGTCATAGCAGAGTTTTTGCACTTATTTCCTAATAAGAAATTTAAAACCCTGTTAAATTGTATATGCTGTGGCCTCAGCCTTAGTACTGTGTGCAGTTCTGGGCCCCACAATTTAAGAAGGATGTGAAGGTCTTTGAGGAGGGTAAAGCAGGTGAAAGGACTGGACAGCAAGTCCTGTGAGGAGTGGACTTTGCGTTTGTCTAGTTTGACAAAAAGGAGGCTGAGGGGCAACCTCACTGCTCTCTACTGCTTCCTGAGGAGAAGAAGGGGAGAGGGAGGTGCTGATCTCTTCTCCCTTGTATCCAACTGATAGGACACAAGGGGATGATCCAAAGCTGTGCCCGCTGTGTCCAAAGCTGTTTAGACTGGAGAGCAGGAAGAATTTCGTTACTGAGAGGGTGGTCAAACACTGAAACAAGCCTCTTACACAGGTGGTTGATGCCCCAAGCCTGTCAGTGTTTAAGAGGTATTTGGAAAATGCTCCTCATAGCAGGCTTCTTCCACAGTCCACAAAGAACAAGGTAACCTTAGAGAGTAATTTACCTTTCAGGGAGTAATTTACCCTCAAAAGGGAAGGTTTATTTTTTACATAACAAAACCAAAATGAAACAAAATCCAAGGCCCTAGAGCAACATTAACTAACACATGACTAAGACACAGTATAGAGACTTTGTTAAGCTCCTGTTTAAAAAAAATAGCAATAAACACAGTTATTAAGTTATTGCATTATGACTTGGAAGGGATGTTCCTGCACAGCTGAAAAAGGAAATCAGGAATGTCTGAAAGTTTTGTACATACTTATTTTGCTGCACAATTATGCATGTTCCTATTTAAGCAACAATCTGAAACAGAAAGCATCTATTTGGGTAATAAAATCTAAACCAGAGTCAAAATTAAGACCTAACATTTCTGGTTTCATTTTACAGATAAATTGCAACAGAAAACTTCACCTCCTTCCATGGAAGGCTGCTGTGGCAATGTGAAACACTTCAGGCACCTTAATGCCTGTTTGTAACCACCAATGCAATTCTGATATGAGGTATAATGTGAATTCTGAAGACAGAGCCACTACCCACATGCTCTCTCAGTACAGACCAAAGAACTTGCTTCCCTTCTGTAGCATCCACACAGGGTGGACTCATGCCTTCCCTCTACCAAATCCTCCACACATGGCATATGACTAACAAAGACCACACTTTCATTTTACCTGGAGATGCAATATAAAACCTCAAACAGTTAAAGAAAGAGAGGAGAGATAAGAAGCAAACAGAAGTTCAAGCTCCTTGTCAGAAAAAAATCTGTTTACTAGCAAATAACCTCTTTCTTTTCTTGAGTGATAGTGTACAGATATACTCACACTACAAGTGACTTAAGCATTTCACAAAGCACCTGTCATGCCAAGAGAAACTACAGACACTCTACAAGGATTGCAACAGTCATCAAGGCTTCTGAGATGACAGAATACCTAATCAATATATAAATGAACTTGATCAGAACCAACATCAGACCCTGGGATTAAAAATACTTCTCCAAAGTGTTCCCTTGCTAGGATTGTAGGCATTACCATAGCCAGATCAATGTCAGTGACATTTTATTTCACTTCAAGTCTTCACATATTATGAAGACAAATGCTGAAAAAAGGACTTTTGTCCTTCAGCAACAGATACAAACTGCATTGATTTTGTAAAGCCTGTAGGCATGTTCACACAAAGAGGTACTTCTTAGATATGGTGGGCCTGAAATAAATTTCAATTCAAAGGCATGTAATTTAGAAAGAAAAACACAAGGGTCATCCTTCCATGTAGATTAAATTCAGAAAGTAATTTAGGACATTATGAGAAAAATCATACCAAGTAACTCAAGGGTGTCACACATGAGGAGAAACGCAAAAGATCAGTCTGTCTGATCACAGAACTGGGAATATCTCTGAAAGGGAACCTAGAGGTTGACCTCTCATCTAGAGACCACAGACATCTCACAACAAGGACGCCAAACCAAAAAGTATACTTCAAATATTCACACACCATTCCTCTCCAGATAGGCACATCCCATTAGCATAAAAGGCAGCATCTCACAGTGTAAGGACTAGGCACCTACTTGCTCTGTAGATGTGAGGCAGGAGGATGTAGAGAGTACAGTTACATCTGGAGACAGGGTAAGTAAAACATGGGATGAAACACCATTAAATTCAATGTCCTGTGTCCTAAAATTGAACAGAGGTGGGTTTTGTTCACATTGACACTGGGCCTAGACATAAAAAACCCCAATGAGTTTACTGTCTCTTACATTCAGTTAAAGACCCATAGGTAGAATACAGGAAAAAAAACTTCCTCAAGTTAAAGATACTGGGAACTTTAATTACCAAGGCATGGACCCCCTCCACCAGCTAAAAGTAGCAATCTGAGAATGATCTTATCTGTGAGCTAGGTAGAAGTAACAATCATAGAGGTACCTATAATAATAACTTGAATATATGACAATCAACTTAAAGCACATCTAGTTACAAATTTGTGTAATTCAGAAGATCTTGAAAAATGTTACCATGTTGAATTTGAACAGGCAGATGAAAGAATTCAACTTCCTTAATTTCACAAGAGTACTTCAGCCAACTCTCCTTTCTGAAACCCCCAGGTGGCTTGGATTGGCTTCTTGCTTGAAATAGAAGCCAGGGGGTCAAATGTATAAGCAGCTTTCACATCAAATAAGCATAGTTTTCTATGATCTAAATATAGATCATTTTGCTAAACTGTTTTTTGAGCACCTCTCCCACATTAGAAGAGAATGATTATGAGTGTAACCTCTATCAGTATCTTGCACTTCAGTGTTTTTTATTGTAAAGTATAAGCCATTGCTGATAATTAGAGTTAATAGCTAAATGAAGTTATAACCCAAATAAAAATTTATGATAGGAGAGAACAAAATATTTTGTAAGTGAAAACCACAAATATGCATTTTATTAAAAGTATTTTAACTTTTTTTGTTTACATGCATGACAGTCCTGTTAAGCACTGCTCAATTTACATTATATGGCATGTTCCGTAATTAGGCATGTTAAACACAACGTTTCAGCTATGATGGAAAAATCCTATGTATGCATTCATTAACTTTATTAACTGCTGAAACATTCTGTTAAGTGTCATTGTTTAAAAAGTAGGGCTATTAAAACACCAAGAACTTAAAGGACATGACGAAAAAGTTAAGACATCATGTTATCCCCTGAGCCAAAACCAAAATTCCTCTCTTCTGAACTGCCAGCTTTAATAATCAGATTTAATAATCTGCAGGCTCAAGAGCAACCTTATGTTGCAAGAAGGACAGGGATTAGCTCCTTGGCAAATTTACAGCACAAAACCATCAAAAAGATTATCTAAACCAAATGCTGCAAGCTTAACAAAGCATGAGAACTATAGAATTATTTCTTCTATCAAACAATATAGCAAGAGAGAGATGTCAACGGTTATAAAATGTTCCACGCTGAACATTTTTTTTAAACAGTCCACTTAAAACTTCAAAGCATGTCAATGCAAGTGTTACTGCAATCATCTATCACTGCAATGCACTTAATGGGGAATAAAGATCTTAATACTTCTCTGGTAAATTAATACGTCCTAAGCTGTTGTTCTGAAAACCTGCTTTCCTAACAGAAAATTCAGTGCAATCAGGCTTTTAGGCCCTATTCAACAGTCCAGCAGAGGAGACTTGAAGTATCACCTGATACAGAGGACAGATAAAGGTCCCTAATGGACTTGTCACAATCTAAATTGTTCAATACAGCATGTAGAGTTTGATGTCACTCCAAGAATAAAAGAAACCACATCTCCAAACCATTTCCCAAAAGCAGAAGAGTTCACATGGGTAATAAACTCAGCTGCAGTTTTCCAAATCAAAAAAATCATTAAAATGTTTTAAAAAATGGCATATGCATTCCAGAAATAATTTCTGATAAAGTAAAACTCTAGCTGCATCATGTTAAATAAGCTTGGATTTTTTTCTTCAAAAGAATATGAGGAAAGTTTATTTCCAGTTCTTAACATAAACTGGAAGTAAAAGAACTCTTACTAATTCTTAAGACACCTGGAGACTGCAGAAATTTAAAGGGGCAAAATAAATACATAATACAGGTCTTCTGATTTTTCTCCGTTGGTGTGTTCATTCGCTTTCTTGAATAGATTTAACTTTGGTTGTGAGAATCCAAGCACTGGAGTTTTGGGTGACCGTGTTAACAGAGACACGTAAGTGCAGCTCAGGCCCTTCTCACAGTGTGGGTGAAGGGGAGCTCCACAAAGGCTCTTCATGAACACAGCTCAGGACTCCAACAGGGCTGGCCGTTCATGACCCTCAGCAGCACAGAGTAGGGGGTAGCAGACAGAACTGCATAATGTACTTCAATTGTCTTAAATTCTGGGTCTTAATCACATATCCTCTAGCAGCATGTGTGAGTCATCAATTATATGAGAAAGTATTTCATTCTAACAGTTCTGAATTTGCTACTTAAATTTTAAATCATCTTGTTCCTGTGTTATGAGACAGAAAATGGCAGTATCTAATCTACTTTATATTCATTATTTCTGGTTTTATGCAGACTCATATTTCTTTCTAAAGCAAGTACATTAATACCTGGTATCAGATCAACAAAGATAGATTCTCTTGATATAAAATGGCAGAACATTTGCAACTGACTGGAAGTCAAGAAAGCCAAGTAGGCCACAGGACACAAACTACAAATTATTACTTTCATGTTAACCTAATCTGCTGAGTTATTGCCCCATTTCATGCAAAACTGTCAGTTGTCAATCATTCAGAAATCAGATCTAACCAGTTTGTAACAATTATGACAATTAAAGGATGAAGTATGATTCCAAAATTGGGCAAAGTAAATGGCTCAGTGTTACAGTTACCTCATGAAGATGAGAACAGATTCCAAAAGCTGAACAGAGTATGTTCATGTATATGAGGGTTGTAGAATCTGGATGTTAGTTGTTTTTCAAATACAACAGGCAGCACGACGGTCAGACAGTCTGCTTAGCAGTACCATGTGTTATTGAAAGCTGGGTCTTTAGATCCTCTAGCAGTATGTGGTTGAAGAGGGCTTTTATCCTACAGTATTTTAAAATAAACACCTCTTTTACTGTTAAGCATGAGCTGTGTTTAAGACACAGATGACATTTCATGGCAAAGGCAACCAAATTTCAAGATCTGACTCCAACAGCCAACATGGAATTTGAAGCATACATATTGAAACCTTTGAAAACCTCACACATAAATTTGTGCAGAGGCCAGTGATGCTGGGAACAGCAGTTAGTAACAGAAATTTAACTTATGTAATTTTAAAAGAACACAAGCCTAATTATAATTCAGTTTAGTCCTATAAGTTAAGTATTCCCTTGTATACTGGAAGCTGACATTGCTTACCAACTCTGTGCCTTCTCAGTAAATACCCTTTTTAACAGGATTTTTAAAAAGTGACCTTTTTCAGGGTTTTTAACAGAATTTTTCAGAAATTAAATGTACTATGGTGTAAGCCTCTTTCAGGAGTACATTCCTGGACATGTGTTTTAGAGTCTCTAGAGTAAGTAAGGAGACATATTAGCCCAGATAGCAGAAGGACATCTCATTTCAAAGATTCTGTACCATATAACAGAGAAGAAAGCATCATAGATCAAGTAAATGAACTAAAAGTAAGACTGATTTCAAACTGAAACAGCTAGAATTCACTTGACCTTGGATGGAAAAGTCCATCAAAGTAACACTCAAAAGCAAAGATTTTCCTGGAATGGAAATTTTAATCACCTGTTGGACTCAACTGAACTTATCAGATATTAAATGCTGTGCTGAGGGTTTAGTGAAGTCACATACCAGGGAATGACATGGCCCAAAGCTGAGTGAATTATGAGACAACTAAATCTGCAGACAAATAGAGAAGCTCTCTTAACTATGTACTGAGTAGGAATGATGAAATACCTCTTTACATCTGGAGCAACTGATAACAGCGAGGAGACTCTTATCTGGAATTCTCAGTTGGCCACAAAACGTGACAACTTACAGAGAAGGTTAGCAGATTTTCCATTAAATGAATACTCTGAAGACAGACTAAGTAGTTTCAGACATTGCCTGAAAATGGCAGAGGAACAGCAATTACACTGTCTAACATCTGAATCACCTTTTTTGTCAATAAACATCATAGAATTATACTGCATAGTTCAAATGAACTTGTTTCCTGTTTCAAGGAGGGGTAAGGATTGATGATAGCACTCAAAACACATGGAAGAAAGTAATGATGAACTTGTAATGACTACCTCAGGAATAAGCCCATCTTACTAATAAACACCACTTTCCTGAGCACTTAAGAACATGAAGATCTAATGAAGTTACACGGCTTTGCATCTTCCCCTTTTCTGTTTGGAGAAGTGATAAAAGATGCTCTTATGACTGGATACTGCTCATACAGTCTGACACAGGTCTTGTTTGATGCTGAGCAAATCATTCAACTTCAAGATTAGATATGGTCCAAAAAAATACATACTTTTCGGTTTTAGCATGTTTGCCGTAAGATACAGAAACTTGGTCTGTAGAACTACTAAACACAGCTATAAGTCAGCATGAGAGGCATTTTATTAATATAATGCTAATAATGCAATTTAACCATGTAATGCTAAGAACTCTGAAAGAGTAGTAGTTCAGTGGCTCAGACTGGATATTCAAAACTAATACAAGACTTTGACCTTAATCTCTCTGTGCCTCTGCTTCCCATCTGAAAAATACAGCTAATACCACTCTCTCATCTCATGGGATTGATGAGGATGAACTCAGTCATGATTTTGAAGCATGCTGATAGTACAGCGATAAACACCTTAAAACTCTAAGACTGTTATTACAGGCTATAAGCATAGTGGAGTAAAATTAAGGTCGAGCGAGCAATCCTAACTCAGTAAGAGCTCTTAACCTTAGAGTCATAATCTTTTTAAGATCTTTCCTCTTCTCCAGACTACCAACATAAATTTACAAGCAAATACAAGTACACCAAATCATGAAGAATACATTTAAATTCTGTTACACAGAGGTGCACAAAGCCCCACTCTGCTATTCTTAGTTCATCCAGCCTGTTTCCATAAGAAACTGCTTCCAGCGTATCCTTAGTTCACCTTTTCAGAGAGTACTGCTTTCCCAAGGCTGCCTCAGGGTCCTGCTGACGGATTGCTCTAATTGCAGTTGGTGAAGTAAAGAAGGCAGCTACTTCATGCTCTGCTAGCACACGGAAATAGGCACCAGCATCTGGAGTTCCCACAGGCTTCCCCTATGGAGAAAATAATTTAAAATGTCACCGGATAAAAATAACTCATAATTCTTTGACAGTTCAAGGCTTGAACATGTAACGATTGTGGTAGCACAGCAACAGAAGTAATTTCAAGTAAGACTTCAAAGAAGGCTTTGTTAATAATACTGTGAGTGCATTCACTTGTAGGAATAAATTCACAAACTTGGGCACAATCTCTCACACAAGCACAGCAAATACCAGCTACTACTTAGAAAAATAGGACAAATGAACATGAGAAAGAAAAGACAGCCACAAAGAGCTGTTGTTACACTAGCACTCACTACACTTACTGCAAATCAGCCTATAAAATACCCAGTCCCACTGAACCAGTTCTCTCTGGACACAGGGGCACTGCAATTATATCCCCATGCACAGGCCTACGGGACATAGTGCCAGCTTTTTCTTACCTAAAAGTTTCCTCCCAGTTCTGGGTAAATTTCCACTTAGCTGCTTACATCTGGCTTCTTGGAACCTTTGTGCTGCCACCCCACATGAAGCCTTGAGAGAATCTGAAGATCCCTTTTCTGTTTGAGTGTGCTGCCAGACTATGGTCTGGATTGAAAATCTAGAAGTTGTCTTGAGCTAATAGTCATAGTCAAGAGAATTGTAAACAGAAGCAATCACATGACAAATTGTTCATTGGTAAGTAATAATAATAGAAAAATGGTCAAAAATACTTTTCTGTGGTGCTGCAAATATGAAAAGCAGTTGGCACGGGACCATATAACCACAATCTTACAACATGTAATTACTGCACTGCATGTACTGCCCCATACATCTAAAATTATGAAAATACTATGTTAATGTGGAATGAATTTTAGCTCTACAGGTATTGTCAAATCCTTTTCACTAGAAAGGCCGTATCTGGAAGATGAACTTTGTCAAACCACAGAAGCTAGGAGAGACACTATTCCTACTGCAAGCACAGCTTTGCCAATACTTTATGCAAGAAGCCACGAACACAGAGACAGTTTTGCTACTGAAATGTCACCAATCCTTACAACTGTTCACCAGTCACAAGACAAATTTATACCTTCACCATCCTTCTGTAAAGGCAAATTTGGAATAGAGAGATTAATAGGTACAGTGGAAAAACAAACATATGAAACTCCAATTAATATTTTTCATTTTACTAAAATGCAAGAGGAACAGAGGTATTTGATTACCTTGAAGAATTCACTAAATTCAGTACTTTTATTCCAATAATGAGCCCCTAGTAATGCAGTAAATGCCTTTATGAAAACACAGACTAATCAAGTTAGTTGCTCCATCCCAACATGAATAGCAATACACTGGCTGTGATACAGGCTCACAGGAATTTATCCCCTTCCCTCTCTCCCATCTGCCCTCCCCACCGCAGTCTTCCCCAGGCTTGCTCTGCCTCCAGCTGTGCCTCAACACTGGCAAGAACACTGATGGACCATTTGGTACGTTTAAAGAGCACAGGGTGCCTGAGGTCAGGTATGTACCGTTGGTGCTGCAACCCTATGGTGGGATGCTGCTGGTGCGAGGAGTGGTGAAGCAGATGATCACTGTAAAAGGGAAAAAAAAAAAAAGACCAAGACAAAACAGAATGCACAATTGAAAAGCTTTTTTTTTTTAAAGGATGGAGCAGGCGGTGAGAAGCAAATGGAGAGAAAATCAATAAAAGAAACAGTTCCCAGCCCAGGCAGTAGGGAGGAGTATCACCAATGCCAATCATCTCCCTATAATGTTCATTATACCAGCAGATCTGTAACCATCTGGTTAGGAGTTCAAGCCCACATGACTAACACTGAAACAAATGGTCTCAGCCTCTGAAATATTCCTAATTTCCCTTAAATTCTCATTAATTATGTAATTGAATAAGTATCAATTTTCTCATACAGTGAAAAACCTAGCTCTGGGGCAATCTGAAATTGGTTAGTCTCTCAGTAATCATGTAGGCTGTTACCTCTAACCAAATGGAGACGTCTAGAGCCCATTAAAGGGCTGTGTCTGGCACTGTGCTCACCTACTCCCTCCTAGGGGCTTGGCTGCTGGTGCTCAAGGCTGGTTTTGCCATTGTTCAGCTGGGTAAAGCTGGATCAGACCACTAGGAAACCAGCGGAGTTGTGAGAAGAGCTGAAAGGACCCTTCCCTTCCTTGGGAGGTGATTCACAGTCAGGCCCTCACCCTTGGTCCCTGCCTGAGCTATATCATGGCCGTGCCTGTGCCTCACACCTCCAGGAAGCTCAAGCCTGAGCCTGAGCGCATCTTCAACACAAGCAGCTAAACCTTCAGGAGTGCGTGGGCAGGTGTGCAGGGCTCTGACAGGTTGATATTTATATGTCACAGGCAAGCTACAGCAGATTTGGTTTGGAGAAGTACTATTCTCAGATCTAGGAGAAAAACAAATGAAACACAGACTGTGCAAAGATAGGAACAGAAAATTCACCGGCCAGATTATAAGAACTAATAACCAAAGAGTAAGATGACACTTATAATATTGATTTAGGGAAAAAAAAAATACATCTGTCCCAGCTGTAAAGTATTCTTACTGATTCTGCAGAAAAACTTCCCTTGTGCCTTGGCAGCTATTCACAGTTTAACAAATGCATAAACTAAATCTGACATAAGCAAAACAAATTAATTTCAGAGCCCGAAAAACTACAAATAAAATTGCCAAAGAGTTTTCTCATTTATTATACAAAAAAATTTTAAGAAGTACTGCAAGATAACATGAAAGGCTTATTACCACATGCAATTTTGATTTTTACCACATGCAATTTTGATTTTTAAGAAGTTAATATAAATAATAAAGCACATAGTAATTGACTTCAGACTATGCTGACAGATTGCTGAGTCAACTGGGCATTATGAGCAAATGAGATGTTTTCACTGGATTAATTCAGGGACCAGTTCAAGACCTGTTGCTACTCAGTATTTTCATCAACACCAGAGATGAAAATTAATTTGAAAGGTTACTGGTAATAGTATCTGTGGTTGTCCGGAATTGAGAGCATGGTAAACAAGAAAAAGGCAGAGAGAGAGAGAGTGATCTGTCTCACCTGATTTTAAAAAAAAAAAAAAAAAAAGAAACATACATACAAATCATACAATCGTTTTGGCTTGGAAGAGACCTTCAAGATCATCAAGTTCAACCTTATTCCTAGCCCTATCAAAACCACTAAAACATGTCCCTAAGCTCAACATCTACCTGTCTCTTAAACACCTCCAAAGACAGCGACTCCACCACCTCCCCGGGCAGGCCATTCCAATGCCTGACAACCCTTTCAGTAAAGAAATTAGGACTTCCTAATATTCAGCTTGATCCTTCCCTGATTCAACTTCAGGCCATTTGTTCTTGTTCTATTGCTTTTCACTAGGGACAATAGACCAAGTCCCACCTTGCTACAACTTCCCTTCAGGTAGTTGTACGAAGCAGTAAGGTCTCCTCTCAGCCTTCTTTTCTCAAGCTGAACAGCTGCAGATCCTTCAGCCTTTCCTCATAACAGACATGGTCCAAACCCTTTACTAGCTTGGTAGCCCACCTCTCCAGTACTTCATTGTCCTTCTTTTAGAGAGGGGCCCAAAACTGGGCACAGTATTCAAGGTGCGGCCTCACCGAAGCCGAGTACAGAGGAATGATCACCTCCCTGCTCCTGCTAACTACACTGTTCCTGATACAGGCCAGGATGCTGTTGGCCTTCTTGGCCACCTGGGCACACTGCTGGCTCATGTTTAGCTGACTGTCAATCAACACCCCCAGGTCCTTCTCTGCCTGGCAGCTCTCCAGCCACTCCTCCCCAGGCCTATAGAACTGATGGGGGTTGTTGTGGCCCCCAGGAAAGATAGAAAGAGGCACTTACATCAGCTAGAAGGATTCAAATGGAAAAGACTTTCTTTTAATAACCTATCGAGACACCCTGAAACAGACAGACAATTAGGAACATCTTTCTGGAAATACCTAGATTTAACATGTAATTTATCAGATGTCTATCAGCTGAACAGACATCCTGAAGCAGAATGTGTTGATGGATAGTACACAATTATGAAATAAGATTCATAGTTGGGCAACAAAGATGATCAAGGGCATAGAAAAGTTCTCCAGTGAAGAAAGTCATAAGCCACCGGGGTTGATTACCTAAGGAAAAAGACATGTAAGAGGAGCTATAATGAAATAACCAGCAATATATCAGTAAGAGTGCAGCAATTCCTTTTCTGTCTGACCCCTAACAACAAGGGGCTCTTCAAAGACAAATTCAAAATTACGAGGAAATTCTCTCCACATAGCAAATACTATACATGGAACTCATTGCCACTAAAACCCACAGACACCAAAGCACACAAAAAATCCTGACATATTAGGATTCAAAACAGTATGTTCTTAAAGGCATTCTTCCACTGCTGATCCACTAAGGACTTGAGATGGTATGCCCTACTGAATTTGCTCCACAAATACAATCAGGATGGATGATGGCAGAAAGATCACAAAACTTGCTAACTTCACACAGAATACGTGTTTTGTAAGCTGATGATAATGGCTTACAAGAACTGTAGAAATGATGGGTGCCACCAAGAACTGTGTCAAATTTAAGTAATTTTCAACCTCTCGCTGTTGTTGTGTACCCTGCAGATTTGTTGCAACAGGGACTGGAAGAACCCCAGGCTGTGAGGAAGGCTCTGTGTGCACAGCAATGTCTTCCTACAACTCTGCTTGGGGCAATAGGTCCTTCTCTGTCCTATACAATTCAAATGAATTCTCTCATGCACGGCTCCTTGAAAAATGTGGAAATCCTCTTCATTACCCTATTTCTGGAAATACAAAGCACTGGATGACAGTGCTGCCTGTTTCCCGATTTCACAGGATCACAGGTAGCAGCTAGATTTTTCATGCCACACTGTTGCTTGCAATCCCATTAGCAAGAGCAACCCACAGTGGGCTATGAGACTTCAACCAGTTTGCTTATAGTTGAAGTTTGCCGTGCCTTGGAGATAAACAAAATAGGACAGATTATAAAACAAACAAACAAACAAAAAACAAAACCAAAAACAAATAAAAAAAACCACACCCCCAAAAAATCCAACAACAACAACACACTAAAAAAAAACAAAACAAAACCAAACCTCGCTGTATTCAAAGGAATTCATTCCTCTTTTCACATTCCTAACAATGGTGTTACAGCAAGGAAAAACTGAAAGCATGTAGCTTCCATAGCAATTATAAAAAAGACAACTTGTCACCTACTAAGTAATTTAAAAATAAACAAATCAATTTAAGAACTGAGGGTATGAAGTTAGCACAGTTTGCACTCAGTAGTCGTTGTCCATAGGCAAAGGGGGATGATGTGTTCTTTCCCTGTACCTTAACAGCATAATGACATTCTCTAACCTCAAGCACATCATTAGGCAATCGTTTAGGTAAAAAATTGACTACAAATTTATGAGTGTTCACTGTTATCACAGGTATCACAGGGTATCACGGGTTGGAAGGGACCTTGGAGATCTTGGAGATGCCAGAGCAGGATCATATAATCTAGCACAGGTCACACAGGAACACATTCAGGCAGGTTTTGAAAAGACAGTCTTCTGAGCAGAGGAAAAATTATACACAATTAATCTTTGTAAATATTGTTCTTCTCCCTTGTTTGCAGAGAAGCTTGCTTTTTCTTCCCCTTTTTAATCCTCAAAAAGATGACACTGATGTCATGAACACTGAAGACTCAGTTGGTGGCATCCCGGAGAATGAAAAATCAGAAATGTACTATTACTGTTTAATAATGTTCTCACTAAGAATAAAAATCACAAAGCAGACATGTAGGTCAACCAGATATTAACTCTGATTTTTCTTTAATACTGACTGTAAAAGAAACAGGATTTCTACTTTTTCTTTTCAAAAACCTAACACACTTTAAATTCAGAGGTAATGAAAATAACCATCTTAAATCCCACACATTCATGGATAAAACTTCACTGTAAGTTGTCTATGCAATAGAGACTGCTGAAGGAACTAATTTTCCTCCCTGCTCCTTTTTGTCTTACTCTACACCTGCTAGAATGAAAACCTCTTAATTGAAGTATTTACTTTACTAATTTTCTTCTTCCAAATTTATGCAACAATTGGAATGAAGAATCAAATTAACATCTTTTAGGTATTTAAATATTAATTAGACTATAGTAATTTAATACTCGAGCCAGTATAATATATGATTCTATAAATGTGCATTTCTGCTACCAGGAGAAGTTTCTTATTCAGAGTAACAGAGAAGTCAATCACAGTGGTCCTCAGCCTTAAAATTCTATTAATTTACTGGGAAGTTTTTCCAGACAAACCAGAAAATTGAACTCTTTTGTAACAGAATTAATCCTGAAAAGGAATAAAAGCTATTTTTTTCCCCACTACTTCATTTCTACTTTTCTAGTGAAAGTAATTTATCCAATTATTTGTAGAGATCCCAAAGCCACTGAAGCCCCCAAAATTGCATACCAGAACTATGCTGAGCATCTGGAGATGAAATAAAGATGGAGATGAGGTTTGAAAAGTATCCAATGTTAGGTATATTATACAAGTTAAAAAAATCAGCCTAGAAAAGAGCTCAATTTCTTCTCCAAATTTCATCTGAACTCACAAATTTAATGTCAGTACACTCTGAATAGGTACATTACATGTTTACTACCTAAAAAAATTCTTGATTAAAAAGCAAAGGAGCTTAAAAGGAGACCTTATTATTCATAAAGTAGAATTCTAAAATAAAATTTAAAAAAATAGAAATCAAAGGAATAGCTTTTGACTAGAGGACAGAACATTTGAATGCAACAACTGAAAACTGTAGATGATTAAATACATGATTTAAGTGCAGCACACATACTGTTCTTCCTCATTCTTCCACCTCAGGGAAAGGCAGGTGAAAAATGCACACTAAATACTTCAATATACAAAGCTATGCATATTTCGGTTATTTTTTCAGAGCCAAAATTTGTTTCTCATGTTAACAGTGGTCTTTTCTGCAACTACAATAATGCAGAAAAGTGTTGAGCCTGTTTATCTTCTTCCCAGAAAAAAAATATTTGACAGAAAGAACACTGAAATAATCTCTTTATTTCATAAGTAGTTAATTAAGAACCTACATGACTTAACTCGAGATATTAAAACCAATCCCCAAATTATTTAGTGAACCTTTAGGAGTTCTCACATGTACCCATGGTTGCCCTACATAAACAAATAACAGACAGGAAGAAGCATGACCTCCGCAATGATTAAAAGGTATAGGACATGTGCATACTCGTGTACAGTACGTACACATGTACTACAAAGTATCAGAAATCCATCTCTGCATCTGAAGTAATTTGAAAGTTCAACAAGTACACAATTATACAGTGTCAGTTCTCCTGAACACTTTCATCCATCTATACAGGTGTATGTATTTGAAAGTAAGAACTGCAGTAAATTTACTGTACTCCCTTTTCCACATAACAATGTATTTCAATACTAAGGAATCTTTACTTCAAAAGAGTCTACCTACCTCACGAGTTTTACATATTCACTCACCTGTTCCTCTTGAATTCTGCCTTTTTTTGTTTTCCTAGGATTTTGCCTTCCTGCTTTTAAACAAATGCCTTCCTCCTTTTTAAAAAAACAGTTTACTTTTAATTTGCAATGTCCTAGAAATAACCTTGCTTACTAATGTCCTTCAGAACTGGTATGTTCACTAAGAACCAAGAGTCATTCCTGCAATCAGCAAACTGACATTTGTCATTGATTCAAAAGCTTTCAGAAGTTCCACGGTGATGTGGTTTATAAATTCACAGAAGCAAGTGGATTCCACCAGACCAGCGCATCAGCGACTTTTCAAAAAAATGAGCTGTGCATAAGAAGTGTTCAAATGGCTGATTTTTATTGCCATAGTTGCGTGGTAGATATTCTCCACATTATGTATTTCAATAATGCATTTGTTGCAAGCTTTCATGCTGAACATTGGAAGTAAGCAAGTCAGTAAATTACTCTGGACAGAAGGTACATTGACATTTAAATTAAGAATAACCATTTGCTCAAGTTTTCTCCAGCTGATGCAGTCATTGGCTGCAAGCATTAAGGCACGTGAGGTTCTCTGTCTTAGCCATTTGGGGAAAAAAACCCAACCTTGCGCTTGTTGTTTTCACTTCAGGTATTGGGTACTTTAACATTTAATTAAAAAATATTAGTTTTGCAAATCTCTTTTTCTGACAGATTACTGAAAAATCAATCCAAAGCCTAGAAGCTACAAAACAAATCTATTTCTCTCAGATCCTACAGATCACAAAATGATGTGGAAGAAAAACATCCTGACAAAAGCCCATTTTTTATTTCATAGAACAACTGAACATACTACCCACAGACTTTCCATGATCAGAAGAAAAAACGTAACACTTTTACAAGTTAACCACAAAGTTAAAAGTTAATCACAAAGACAAGAACACATTCCAGAACACATTTTTAAGACCTCAATTTGCTTTGCTTTTAAACATTGCATTTTCTTCTTATTCTACATTTTTTCTCTTACAAAAAATTATAAACAGGATTTTGTACAAAACGAGACACACAGGTGTCACCTAGGTACATTCTGCTGTTCTATGAGAAATTATCAATCTTCTTCCTACTACACACACACTGGTAAAAATAAACAGTACCATATGAAATAATAACATGAAACATAAGTGTGAGCACACAGTGTCACAGACTTCATTTACATAGCAAGTAGTGAGGTGAATTAGAGCAGGTTAGTAGATCAAACCATTTAAAGCCAATGTTCTTTACCTCTTCCATTAGATGTTATTTGAGGTTCATTTTAGACTAGAGTTAGCTTTGTTCACTGGACCAAAAATGCAGCTCTAATTTTTCTGACAGAAAGCTAACCTACAGATCTTTGCTCCCTTGACTAAAGAGACTTCTGTTCTAGGAAGTGTCATGCTGTTACTTTCATCTGTTGTCATGAAAATGATAGTAGCATGTCAGTTCACACATTCCAGTAGGCTCCACCACAAAGTCTCTATATCCCTTATCTTCCATATCTCTGGTCACAGAACCAAAACACTTGCCAGCACCTTCTTGCCAAGAAGGGACAGGATTATTCATGATATCTTCAATGACAATGAGCATCATGAAAGATGCTGCATACCACTGGACTCCACAACATGAGGTACACTCTGACAGTGGTGCGGCAAAGGCCTAATTTAATTATGTGTTTACTGAATGCATAATGTGATTACAATCTACACTTGATCATGTGAAAGACACTGTGGGGCAGGCACTGTGAAAATGTTGCCATTACCTTCCAAATTCAGGCTATCACATTTAGTCTGAACCATCTGCGAGGACATCTTTAAGGCCTTCCTTCAGACTGAAACACTGAGCACAGATTCTGTAGTACCTGTAGGTACAGTTCTCTTCTCTCCTTGTCACAGGTGGGGCATCCAGCACCGCACTTCTGTCAGGACTTTTCTCCTTCACTGAGGACAGTCATCAACCCACTGAGCACTCAGAAGTGCATGGAGAGGGCGGGATGAATACCATTGGACATCCATGTATTTCAATCAGGCAAATGTCATGAAACGATTAAAAAAGAACTGATTCTCAATACTTCTCTCTGTCCTCAGTTTTCCCCTCCTCCATACCTGTGTGCTTCACACACGTCCGTGCTGCGTTCAATCCATATGTTTAGGGTAAATCTGGCTAATTCATCTATGCTTGACCCCTGCATGCAGAGCCCTTCCCTTTAGGACCTCTCCTGAGTGTGACTTGGAGCAGCAGAACAGATAATATATTGCCAGCAGCCACTACATTATCCATTGCATCTCAAATAAATGGCATCATCCTGAATGGTATCTGTTGTACAAGCAGCTGATTGCAGAGCAGGGACAGGATCTGACATGTGGCCAGAAGTACCTGCACCACTACCACCACCAGGTACGTCCTTTATACACTGCATTTAAGGAGAGGGAGAAACAGTGTGTCCATGGCCTGTGTGGTTTCCAGGACTATGCCTGGCACACAGGCAGAGCTGGGATGGAGCAGGTGTTCTCATGGAGTTTGTTGCTCCACAGAACTCTCATCACAGCTCATGGCCCCTGGGGAATCATCTCTGGAGGCACAGCAGCTCTCACAGCCAATCCAGAGACTCACACCACCTTTCCACAACTCTGACATCAGTTCCCTAATTCTACCAGAAACCTCCTAAACACAGTCCCACACTGAACAGATGTAGAGGAAAGGAGTACTCTCTCAGTGATGGGGGCATCCAGACCACTGATTCTGCAGTTCCTGTTGCCTGCTGTGGCAGAGAGTGGGCCCAGGGAATGCTCCTGCATGTTGTCTGACAGGTGTCATCTGGGGGTTGCAGGCATGTAGACGTGTACAGCACTGTTGCCATACTTTTCCCTGTACTATTCTCCCAGAGTTTTGATCCTGGGACTAAGAGTGTGGGTACCCTTGTGAGCAGTGGGCTTGGTGCTTTCTCCTCCCCTGAGATTTTTTCAGGATCTCTATGGTAGGAGCACACATACTGTGCCACCTCATCAAGAACAAGGTCTTCATCTACTTGCAACGAATGCAGCACTGCTTGTCAGTCCTCCCCACTTGGCAGCAGGCTTGACAGTAGCAACAGAGTTGTGAGTCTGCTGGAGAGACTTCTGGGCCTTTCAGAGGACATGATGTCAAGCTCCAGGTTGCCCCTTTCTCAATATTCTGAGACACCAGTGCAGCAGCTGTCACTGCTCCAGAATGCAGCATTAGGAATGGAAGAATAATTTTAATAATGAAAAGCAAAAGACATAGAGCTGGTGAAGACACCCAGCTTGGGGGTTCTGGTGGACAGCAGGATGACCATGAGCCAGCAATGTGCCCTTGTGGCCAAGAAGGCCAATAGCATCCTGGGGTATATTAGAAGGGGGGTGGCTAGTAGGTCAAAAGAAGGGGTAGGTCCTCCTACCCCTCTACTCTGCCCTGGTGAGGCCACACCTGGAATACTGTGTCCAGTTCTGGGCCCCTCAGTTTGAGGATAGGGAACTGCTTGAAAGAGTCCAGCACAGAGCCACAAAGATGATCAAGGGAGTGGAACATCTCCCTCTTGAGGAAAGGCTGAAGGAGCTAGGTCTCTTTAGCTTGGAGGAGGCTGAGGGGTGGTCTCATTAATGTTTATAAATATATAAAGGGTGAGTGCCAGGAGGACAGAGCCAGGCTCTTTTCAGTGATGTCCAGTGATATAGGACAAGGGGCAATGGATGTAAACTGGAACATAGGAGGTTCCACAAAAACATTAGGAAAAACTCTTTCACTGTGAGGGTGACAGAGCACTGGAACAGGCTGCCCAGGGAAGTTGTGGAGTCTCCTCTGGAGACTTTCAAAATCCACCTGGATGTGTTTCTGTATGACCTAGGTGATCCTGCTCTGGCAGAGGGGTTGGACTAGATGATCTTTCAAGGTCCCTTCCAACCTCTAACATTATGTGATTCTGTGACAACAGAAATAGAAATCTGGGAGAAGTAACAAGGCAACTGGAAGTCAGAACAAGCAGACATCTGGGGATCACTTGTAATTAAAAAGTTGCACATAGCATTTGGCCTTTTTGCATAGCACAATAAGTCCTTCAGAATAAGGTGGAAGCTCCTGATGGTTTTAAAGCTTTCCTTTGGCACGTGTACTTTTCATTTGTTCTGGAAAACTTCAGAGCAGTGCAGTCTCATTGGATCCTGCCCTTTAATCCCAGGTGGCAAAGCTTCTGTCTTAGCTTTCTTTATAAAGACGTCATTCTTATGTCTAAATCCACTCTGTAAACCAAATCAATAAGCAATGACAGAGGACTTATTTCCCTAATTACTAATGCTGTGATTTGAAATACCATGTAGACATGACCATTGCTTTTCTGGACTTGAGGATTCTTGACTCGCTTCAAGAGGTATCTTCTACTTGTGCGACTCTTAGTTGTAAGTTTATAAAAAGAGTGAACTTTGAGAAGTAAAGTATATTTCTAACTTCCAGAAGAGGACACAGCACACCATAGTCAGTTCTGTAGTCTCTGATACAGCAGCATCCAAACAATTTTGGAAGCAACCTCACCTTATTACACTGTCCAAGCTTCTTCAGTACCTCAAGGATTCAGAAATGTATTTACTCAAAATTCAGGCACAATCCCAGCACCCACTACCCACCAACAGCAATGTCTATGTTCATAAGAATGAAGGACATGTCTACCAATACCAAATTAACTGGCTGTTCAAACACCAAAGGATTGTTTTGATAATCCTGAAAACCACAGCAACCTACCTCTGTTCCAGCATAGCAATCCTCAGTTGTATGGTGTAATAGCAGGAAGATGAAGAAAGTTTAAGTCATAATATCCATTCCCTTATGCAGAACTTCTGCACCTATGATGGTCTGTAAAACAGTATGTTTCCACCACATCATGCCGACTCCCCTGCTCCAGAAGCTCTGGGTACAGATGGTGTTCTAACAATTTCTGTCTTCATAATGCCATCATGTGCTTTCTCATGCCCTCCATATGCAGGACATTCACTACACTCTTGCAGTTCTGTATGCTCTGAGTTACTATTGGATTTCCATTAATGGTTAACATGTTTCTAATTACCACTACAAATCAACAGAGGTGATCATCACGCCACAATAGCAGAGCTAAAACAACTTCTGCCTTTAGGACCACTGAAAAAGACAAAGCAATTACTAAGAGGGTGTCACGCTGCAAAATGTTGGAGAGCTTGGTATATACCTAGAATTCCTAATGTCAGGTGAATGCAGACAACCAGGTCTCAGCATGCTTAAGAGCTAACAATGTCAGTGCTTTTATATAAAATGTCTTTCACTGTCACTGATGGATACTAGATTGACTTCATGAAGAATAAAGAAGATTGTTCAAGTAACACACTATCTTCTTGTCTGGTGATTTGAGAATCAACAGTAACTTCTGAAAAAAATAACAATGTAAGGCAGCACAATTGCTTTTTTGAGCCAAACCAAAGTTAAGATGCAGCAGGACACTCTTATTTTACTAGTCTTCTCTCCATCTCATTGAATTTCATCCCCCAAGGAGAAGGGCTAAGCCCTGGATGTCATCTGAGTCTTGGCTTCAGGTGCCTTGAGTGGTAGTGGGAGGAAAGAAGAGACAAGCCTCCATAAAAGGTCTGGCTCCAACCACAGAGCTCCCAGTTGCCTCCAACTCAGATCCAGTCAGAACTGGTCATATCCAGACACAAAAAGCACAACATCCTCTCATAGTTCAATAATAAAGTTAGTCTAATGGCCTGTGGCTGAAGCCTCGGCAACACAGATACACTCCACCATTTGCCATTTCTAGGTCTGTTGCTGTGGAGTTCCTTGCCCCACTGACCATCAGCAGTCACACAGATGAAGTAGCAAGTCCGAAGGATAGTGAAGTAAGCTTTCCTTAAGAACTACTGTAATAGACAGGAGAGGAGAAACACTGAAGATAGACACACAGTTTAAACATATGTGGCATGAAGAATAGACAGGTATAAACAGGATCATCAGGACCATTTTAGAGGCTGACTTTTTAGAGTGGATCATACCTCATACAAAACTGTAGTATTCCCATGAAGGAGAGGCCCATAGCAAATGTAGGAATGACCAACAACCCAGCCTAAATCAGAAGCTGCCCACCACACCTAAAATGAAATAGAAACATAAACATAGTGAGGAGTTCTTAAAGAGGAGTTCAAAAAAATTTACATGACATATAAACAGAATTACCTCACCAGGTTTGAGTCCATATACAGCTGACATTGTCCAGTTCAGCATAACTGCATAGCCACCTGTTGGTCTGACAACACCCTAAATGAGAAAATTGAGTATTTAAGATCATTTGAAGGATGCAATGACATTCCTGTCTTCAATGAAATTCTGATGTTTTAGCAGCAATAGATTTAAAGTTGTCTAATTCCAATACTCCTCATTTAAGTAAAGGATCCATTCCAACAAGTACAGGCTTGTGCTGGCATTACCACTAAAGAAGTAATTTTGGAAAACAAACTAACAAATAAACAAAGATACAGTAAAACAAACATAAGAAAACACCCAGGCTTAGATGACAATAGTTTTCAAAAGATACCTAACAAAACTAGAATTCTCTCATTCAAATCAAATATACAAATATTTAGTCAACATACACTGACAAAAACTAAGAGATTGAGTATTTACCTCTCTTACAGTGTGGCCACCTAAATGCTAGGCATGTTTTAAATACATTGCCTAGTCTCTCTGTATCATCACTGGAGAAGATGAGCACTTGCGGAGTAGCCAATCCCTAAAGTCACTGTAGTGAATTACTCCTTGAAATGTACCCCTCTTACTGCACTGACTCTTTTTAAACGTCAGAAAATTGGCTTAAACCAGGTATCTATTTCTGAAAGGTTTAGTATCTAGCCTGAAACATACATAAGAATCTAAAAGAAAGAACATCATAGCCTTGGTTTAAAAGAAGGATTTAAAAATTTTATCGTTGAGATATTATATTTTGAAACTAACAGTCAAGGAAAACGCCTGTGGTACTGGACCTTTTGACAATATAATTAAATAATTCAAGATACATATGTTGCTTTACAGTGGTCACATTCAAAGCAAAAGCAGAAGATATTTTTCTCAGCAAAACTGATATTTGCTTCCCCTTACTTCCCCACAGATTCTGAACTTTATAGGCCAACTCATTAAATAATTAAGTAGTAGTAGCCCAGGCACTTGCATATCAAGGGATGAGTGATTCTGCCTCTGAATTTGTGGCTGTAACACCACCACCAGAAAATTATATTTGGTTTGTCTTCTACACTTTAAAAGAGAACTTTAAGAATTTGCTTGAGATTGCTTTAAAATATAATCTTTTAAAAACAGATTGTTAAGACTGACAATTGAAAGCAAACATTTTCAAAGAATGGGCTCATGTTAGTTTTCACTTAATCTAAACTTTCATTTTCATTGGAATTATATTCTTAGAACTGTTCAGTAATACAAACCTTCAGAACATGCTTAATTCCATTTAATCTGGAATGTCATTCACTACATCTTCTCTATGGGAAGATTATCTAATATGTAAATAACTAACCTTGCCATTAAGTGACTGCACTATGCTTATGTGAAACAGTTAAAACACAGCAGTTATTAAAGGATAAAAGACATTTTCCTGTCCTTGAAAGTTGGTACCATACAAACATTTTAAAGTAAATGCAGTTTATCTTTTTATTAGTACTATTTAAAAAATAATGATTTATTCCTAGATACTGACTTCAGAGTAGTGAAATGGGAATAAATTAAACTGTTTCTAGCAATGCTTATCATTTATAGCACTGAGCTCGCTCTGACAAACATTTTGAACCTTGTTAATTAAGTATTTTCTCAAGTGGAACTGCAAATAAGTTGGTCACAGACACTTAGAATACAGATAGTCCTTTACCTTGGGCAAGCCTGTTGTTCCAGACGTATACAGAATATAAAGCGGATGGTCTGAGGGAACAGAGACACATTCATAACACTGTGCTTTTGCAAGCTCTTCCTCCCAGTCAAGATCACGACCTGGGACAAGTGGAACAAAGCCCTGCCCATGGAAAAATAGAAAATTGTCAAAAGAAAAATAGATTATGTGGAATTGGGTCAAAAAAACATATACAATTTTTTTTTTTGCACAGTACAGTTCAATTTTCTATACCGTAATCTCTCTGCTACATTAATTCTATTTAGTATTTAAATCTTATGAATATAAAGTTCTCCCATAAAAATAAAATAAACTACAACATATATACTAAAAATTTTACTTGCAAAAGAGAAAAGGCATGTGCACTACATAAACATCTGAAAGTTTACATAAAGGCACAACAAATGTACACCCACCAAATTAGGTCGCTTGTAAATGAGAACTTTATCGGGTTTGCTCTGTACCCTTGCCAGTGCTCCTTCTAGGAGAGAGATGTATTCCACTTTCCTTTTCGGTTCTACTCCAAAACTTGCTGTTGCAATAAGTTTGGGCTAAAATAAAGCAGTTAGATTGTTAATATATAAATTTGCAGTATGTTTTATATATGTAAGCTAGTATGTTTTCCATTAAATTCTTTGATGAATGATGCTGAATGTAGAAAATTTATCTTCACATACTTAGAACCCGGGGTTTAGATCAGGAAAACAAGCTTGTGTGATCCTGCTGTCCATACACCTGGTTTTTGTTCAGAAGCACATTAATAATTTCTAACATTCTTCACCATTTTCAAACAAATTTGAGCAAGAAATTAACAGTATTGGGTTCTTGTAAGCTGCATAAAACTTAATGAACAGAGAGAAAACAACATCTCCATCATAGCCCCTCCATTAAGGAAAGGTGGTACAGTGATCTCAACAATTATGTATCCTGTTTAGCCTGCTTTCTAATTATCTGCCTGTACCCAATGGCATATTTCAAAACTAGCTGTAGCACTTCGCTGGCTCTTTTCCAGCCTGCAATTAAATGGCATATGAGGGAAAATAGAGGAAAAACACCACAAACAAGAGATGACAGGAAACTAGAAATACAGGAAGATAATAAGCTAAAGTCAGAAAGCAGATGGGGGAAGTAAAGCTAGTGATGGTTGCAGGATTCAGGGTGCAAAATCACTAAAAATCATGTTTCCGTAGTTCTGGGTATTTTTAGAATAATTTCTATTACTAAAGGATTATTTAGCATCTTTGTCATTAAATTAACCTCAGATTTTACAGATGATTTCCTGTCAACAAGTTGCAAACAAACTATTTTGACTTGGGTTGCAAGATGGGTATTTTCCTCTCTGGTATTTCAGGAAATTAAAGGTAGCGCCAAATAAACTATGTGTTAGAACACAATTAATTGGAGAAGAATAAGTCTTCAAACTCTTTGCTTTTGGAGTTGTAGAAGTGTATTTATCTTACACCCCTCAGTTTGATCAAGCTAGTTTACTAATTGTATGCATTAGCATAAATCTCATTAAGTAGGCACAAACCACAATGCCACAGTCAAAGCTGCATTAAACTCAGCACAGAAAGCACCGATTAAATTGTTTTTCTTTTGCAGTAATAAAATGTTTCCTGTCCAAATCTACCATTCGGGGAAGCTTGCTAATTAGTGTGTATTCAAAATAAAGACTTCAGACAAGCTTTAAAATCTCAGTACTTGTCATCTTTCTCTTTTAGGATGCACTGATCTTTTATAAAAAAAAAGATAATACAATACAATGCAGTTAAACTGAAATTTCATCTGGAGGCTACCCTGAAAATAGATTGTAATTAATGCAAGATATTAGCACCGTTCTATTCAATTGTTAAGATGAAAGACTGTTGTCAACACCAGGTTTACAGTCATTTGTAAATGGTGCCACCTCTGCTCATCAACTGCTTTATATGCAGTAAGGAAGTAAGGTGATGTATTTCCCAAATGAGCATTGCTACTTGGAAACATCACAGATCAGTCTGTGCAAATCAAAGGCCCATTACTGGCTTTTACCTCTCTGTCTACTGGCATTACTTCCCCTGCATCTCTGCTCCCATATTGCTTTAATACACCCCTTTCCCACGTCTTCTGTGGCTCCATGTAGTCCTGTATGATAAGATTAGATATAAGTAGTTCAGAGGAAAACCAGGAAAGTTCAAATGTTTGCTGGAGAAGAAATGCCAGCAATAGCTAGCTGTAGGAAAAAACAAACAAACAAAAAAAAACACCAAAACCAAACCAAAACACACAAAAAAAACCCCACACTAAAAAAAAGGCAAAAAATAAAAAACAACTCACACACACAAAAAAATCCACCCTTACCCCTAAACAAAACAACAACAAAAAAGCAGTTATGAGATTAAGCAGGGCCCAACAGTACCAGACCAACAATTTTATTCTGTTATGAGAGCAACTCCTACAAAATCTTCTACACTCTCTAATCCCTCTAATCATTCTTTGCCATACAAGGCAAAGTTCAGAAAAAGTAGTAAATCACTTTACTGGGACTGCTAATAAAGTTGCAAAAAGCCCAAACTGAAAACCAACTAGCCTTGGGGCACAACACGTCAAGTGTCAGGAAGACTTTTACTGAGAGACCTAGCACTCAAGCCCTCATTATTAGACACAGAAAACTCCTTCCTCCTCATGACCAAGCCACACATCTGATCATAAACCTATGCTCAATCCAACTGCACTTCCATTGTGCCTCGCTCCTCCTTAAAAAAAGCAACAGGCATTTTAAAGTAATCCAGTGCTTTAGTGGTCATGACACAACTCTGCTGTACCTGCTGGTACTGCACTGGCTTTGTGGATAGATTATCCAGGTCAGATTGATGTGCACCTTAACTTCTGCCAAATGTTTTGTAAACAGTGTTCTAATGAAAGAGAGCTGAATCATACCATACAAGCAGTTAAAAATAAAATGCACGATAATGCCTTCTCAGCTACAGCACATATTCCAAAGTAGTATTTCAAGACTAGAAAAGACCAGACTGTAATTATTATAAGGCAATTGTGCATCTTAAGCATTGGCAGCTGAGCTTGCTTCCTGATCATTCAAAAGGTTTGATCATCTTGTGATAAGAAATATAGGTAATCTCTCACAGTCACACCAGTGCACAGGAACTATGTCTTATTCAGAACAATTAAAAATGTGAATTTAGTTTTTTTTTAAGGAGGTCTTATTAAAATTTCCAAATGTGTCAACTCTAAGTGAGGAATGCAGTATTTCTGACCTCAATGGAAGATTTTAACAGTTTTTTAAATAATTTAAGTGTCTTATACATTTTGTATTTCAAAGAATTGTTGTTCACTAGCAAATCGTAATACTGCTTTAGTAAAGTGTCTTCAAAAACACGTCTGACAACCTCCATTACTTGTATTTTATTTTGGCCTTAAAATCTAAAAAGTCATTTGGAATTGCTATACAATTATTGTGATTCAAAAAACAGTTGATTGTTGAAGCAACTACCCTATCAAATAGATGTATAAACATATTGCTCTTAAGTAGTCTTCTGTTTTCCTAGTTTACTAAGATAAAGTTCTTCAAACAGATGTCATGTTAATTTCTCAAAGTACTCTTAATGTCCTTTTCCATCTGCTGGAAAAGTAGAACTGCAAGCCGCACGTAATCCAGTAGCCTCCTGGAATAAAGTGAGGATAACTTAAACCAGGTAATAGACAGCCCTACCAGAGGGAGTGTGATACTGTACCTGCTGGTCACCAACAAAAGTGAGATAATTGGTGAGGTCAAGGTTAGAGGCAGCCTGGGCTCCAGGGATCATGCACTAGTGAGTTCACAGACTGTGATACGGGTCAGGCAAAGAGTAAAGCCATGACCCTGAATTTTTAGGAAGCAAACTTCCAGCTAGTCAAGGAGTTAATCAATAGGACCCTCTGGGAAACTGTCCTCAGGGACAAGGAAGCAGAGCGGGGCTTCCAGATCTTTAAGAACCTTTTCCAGAGAGCACTAGAGGTCTCATTCCCCAGTTTGAGCAGCATGGCTAAATTGAGACCAGCTGGTGAAACAAGGGCAAGAATGAAATGAACAGGCAGCAGAAGCAGGGATAGGTATCCTGGGAAGAGTATAGGGACACTGATCGGTTGTGTAGGGATGGGGTCAGGAAGGCCAAGGTACAGCTGGAGCTGAACTTGGCAAGGAATAAGAAGGGCTTCTACAGGTATGTCAGCCAGAAAAGGAAGGTCAAAGAAAGCACTGCCCCCCGATGACTAATACTGGCAAGCTGCTAACAAGGACGAGGTACTCAATAAATATTTTGCCTCAATCTTCACTGGCAACCTTGCTTTGCACACCTCTCAAGTATCAATACAGGCTGGGGGATGGAGGGATTGAGAATAGCTATGTGGAGGAGGACTTGGGGGTACTAGTGAATGAAAAGCTGGACATGAGCCAGCAATGTGCGCTTGTAGTCCAGAAAGCCAATGGTATCCTGGGCTGCATCAAAAAGAGCATGGCCAGTGCATCTGGGGAGGCAATATTGTTGCTCTACTGTGCTCTGGTAAGACCCCACCTGGAATCTTGTGTCCAGCTCTGGAGCACAGGAAAGACATGGGCGGTGCAGGGGAAGCCACAAAAATGATCAGAGAGATGGAACAACTCTCCTCTGAAGAAAGACTGAGAGAGTTGGGATTGTTCAGCCTAGAGAGGAGGGGCTTCCGGGGAGACCTTACTGCAGCCTTTCAGTATTTAACAGGGGCTTATAAGAAAGATGGGGATGATCTTTTTAGCAGGGCCTGTTGCAATAGGACAAGGGGTGACAGTTTTAAACTAAAAGAGGATAGACTTTGACTAGATGCAAGGAAGACATTTTTTTACAAGGAGGGTGGTGAAACAGTGGCACAGGTTGCCAGACAGGTGGTAGATGCACCGTCCCTGGAAACATTCAAGGTCAGATTGCATGGGGCTCTGAGCATCCCAGTCTAGCACGATGTCCCTGCTCATTGAAGGGGGGGGGCTGGACTAGATGACATTTCAAGGTCCCTTCCAACCCAAACTATTCTACGATTCTATGAAAGTGTCTATTATGTTGTTATTGCAAACTATGTATTCCCAGATTCAGGTGAAAATGGCAAGAAAGGCCTGTTCTCACTTCATCACAATTCACTGCAGAATGTCTGTAACTGCCAATACCTGACAGGAGTAGAAATTAACAGCTTCAGGACTTTGCAGCATACCCAGACCTATTTAAAATTCAAGATACATATTAAGGTAAGCTGGCAAAGTACATGCACCTTTTCACAGTCACTAGAAAGTGCATGTTATTTCCTTCACTTAAGATTTTCCAAGAAAATGTGAAGTTTGACCTTTCTTCTACAACAGCATCTCACAGCCAGGTTTCCATTGTACATCTTGCAACTCTTTCTAATTAATCTTACTACCATTAGGTCCTGTACTGCAGCATCTAAATCAATTCACATAAAAGCCTAATAGAAGGGTGAGGGTTTTTGAGATTGCTTCAAGTAACTTCTGGGTTCCGCATAATACCCTCTATCACAGCTACTTATATACATATCTTAAAAAACAACCTCAGTAGTGTACAATTCACTTATCAAGAAAGCTTTACCATGATGCAAAATTTGGGCATGTTTTACAATTTAGATGGAGGATGTGCCTCTCTACCTACACATCAGATGGACCCAAAGTCATCCACAATATTTAGATCTCTCTTTTAAAGAAACAAAAAGGTAATTTAAATTAGTATTTAATCCATGACCTGCAGCTAATAATTCTATAGCTAACCCTTTGAAAGACTTGTTATGTGATGCTGCATAAATGACTTAAACTTTCTCTGTTTTCTTTTTAAAGCATGAAACAAGGATTATGGTTACTGTGCCGTCTTCATTTCTTCCTCAGAGAAAACCCATTGGGATTAATTAGTTAATATTTACAAAATACTCTAAAAGTAAACATGCTAGATAATTTGTATTATAGCGACCTTCATTTATGTTCATGATTTTTCTTCTACATTATTTTCCCCTAATTCCGTAAGTTTAGAATAATACTTATAGCTTTTTTTAAAAGTAGGGAAGGGGAAAGAAAGACAGGAAGAACTACAGAGCTGTTGTTAGCCTTCCAACAGCTTTTTTTTTTTCCACAATTCCAACAAAACACCTCTGTCACTTTATTAACAACTTATTTGTTAAAAAATCAAAGCGGGGAGAGGGGATGCATTCAACTTTCTGTTTGCAGATATTCCTAACATTCAAGCCTTCGTGATCTAAAAAAATCACATCTGTACACAAAAATCTAAGTAAAAATTCCACAGATCCTGTGGACTTTACCCTGAATAACATTTTTGTTTACACATCTAGCCTATGTGATAGACTGCAGTCACAGATGGTCTGAATGATCCAGGTGAATGATCAAGATGACAGACTTTTGTCTTATTCACTAGTAGAAAACAAGAATAGAAACTTCCAGTAAAAACATTGATAGCTGTCTTGAAGCTAATGCATACTCAAGCTATTAATATGCACATATAAGGTACTAAGTAGATCATTAAAGTACTATTTTATATATATATCTTAAAGTGCATTTTCACTTGCAAAGACTTACATAATGCTTCATACACAATCACAACTTGTATCGAACTTGGAAGCCTTCAAAGCATTCACCTCTCTTAATTATATTCTCTGCAGAGTTGCTTACTTAAGGCAATTGGTTCCCCAGCTGCCTTGATTCATGTAGAAATTAGATGAAGTTGATTTATAGCTGAAAAATTTACTACCTAATAAGTCTAAACATCAAGTAAACCAATGAAGTCATTTGAGGTTGGCAAGATTTTCCTCATATGCTCAAGGCTGGGTGAAGAGACAATTTTAAAGTGATGCTTTGTAGAAAAGAATTGACAAACGGGAGAAGAAAGTATGCTGTAAACAGACAGCAGTATGTTAAACTCACACTTTTTAAAAAGAGGTCAAAATTTGTATCTCAATGTCTGCTGTAGAAGTATCAATCTCAGCACAGGTGTAGTAGCACTTTGTCTATATTGCAATGTCACATATAAACAAATTCAGACTGCATACCATGCAATGAGAAATTTTGTTATTCTCTCTGGAAAAAAAAAAGGGGGGGATTTGACATTGACTTATACAAATAACTAATGCAATGGTGTCTGCTGTTCCAAATATGTATTACCTTTGCATGATCAATGCGAACAGAAAGCTCTTTAGATGCAAATCCACCAAAAATCAGGCTGTGGATGGCTCCTATTCTTGCACAAGCCAGCATACAGTACACTGTCTGGGGAATCATGGGCATGTAGATGACCACACGATCTCCTTTCTTCACACCATTTCTGACCATGACATCAGCTAACTTGGAGACCTGTACTGACAAAACATTCACGACATATTAGAAGTTTTTGCAGATTTGCTGTTGCCCCATAAAAATCCCCAACTTTCATACAATCAACAGGTGCAGGACATTAAGCAGACAAGCCAATATGATATAGGAAATTGACAAACGATGCAATCCAGGTTCAATAAATTTAGGACAGCTTCCTTTTTGAAAAAAAACACTGTAATATTTTTTTTTCTTGTAAAGTAAAAAAAGGAATGAAGCTAATTATTTTACACAGAGGGAAAATAAATCAATAGCATTGTTTTGCAAACATTTACATGACCTTTTATTCAGGCAACTGCTTGTACTTCTCAATTTTAGCTTTTGATAGTGGATGTAAACAGGGCATTTCATAATGCAAATTCTGTTCTAACTAGCTAAGTTCGAAACATGTATCAATATTTTCTCTCCTACAGTGTTGTAAGCTTCTCGGAATCTGAGTCCAGAAATATTACACACCGAGCCAAATATAAATACAAATTCAGAGAAACATGTTTATGTTTAAGGCATCATTTTCAGATTTTCGTTTTTGATATGCCAAAGCCTGAAGACAGACTATGCATGGCAGCAAAAGACTGAAACTCAAGAGATGTGATAGATCAATGACATCAGCCATCTGTATTATCATAAGAAAGCAGTTATTGCCTCAACGGTGTACAGCAATCTGTCACAAAACTAATATTGAATATTTCATTAGTACACCGGGACTGACAATTTACCACATAGTAAGTTATGTTAGAGTAAGCATAGAAGCCCGTGACAAGCACCGTGCACTTGTCCTGAAGTACTTGTTGTAGTATGGAAACATGGCATCTTTTGAAGGAAAAGAAAATTACTAATTCCCCAAGAGCAACTGAATGAACTCAGCTGTCAGAGGTTTCTCAAGTTCCAGAGGCTGACAGTTGTTCAACACTCAATATCTAAACCTGCTTACTGCCTTTAAGATTTTTCAACAGACATCAGTGTCTAGAGGTCTATAAGCAAGAGAAGTAAAACTGCGTGTAACTGCACAAAACACAGGCTAATTGATTAACAGGAAAAACTGCAGACAAGAAGAAACAAAGTAGACTAAGCAGCTAACAGGAAACAGGATGGAAGTAAAAAACACCTGAGGTACGTGTAAACCGGAATACTCGGTAAGCATGGCTACAGACCACTCAGACTCAACAGGAACAGGACTTTCACTTGAAATAGTTTTACATTAGCAATACGACTAAAAAGTTAAAATCTCTCGGAAGTTCTTGGCATATCTAAAGACATATAAATCTAAATTCAGGACAAAGGAGTTGCTCTATCTTACAGAGGAACTCTTCTTATCTACAGTAATAAAACTCTTCTTTAGAAGGTTGCCATTCCCTAGAAAACACTACAGTAAACAGAAGTTTAAACATTCTAATTTATTTCACTATCAATGTAACACAAACCTGTATATGAATTCCTGGTATCTTACCTGTACCGCATTATTCCTTATTTATTCATTATATCACATAGATAAGGTTTGAAGTAAAATTTAGTCTTGTGAAAAACTCTTTTCGTCTGCTACTAGAAGACTAGAGAGAAAGGAAAGGGGTGACAAAATCCTGAGAGCACCAGGACAATGTTGCCTACAGAACAGAAAATACCCAAGCTTCCTATGCAGTAAAAGATGTTTTCAGTGAGCCAACAAAAAATGCAAGCAATGGGAAAAGCCCAGGCCAACAGCACACACTATGCAAGCAGGACAGGAGGGAAGGACACTCTTTTTCAAGGATGACCAAGTCAGGAAGGTAAACTTTATCTGAAATGGTTTATTTTCATTATTCATCACATTTCAGTTTTCTCTATTTAAAAAGTTACCTTACTCCCATTTAATATTTCAAATTCTAGTACCACCATTACATTCCAAGATTTGTAGGCATTAGTCTTGCTCTTTCACGGTCATATTCACAAAAACTTGGGACAATTACATCCAATCCTAGAAGCCTATTTAATACATCTACTGAAGAAGTGAATACAGCTGCTCTCACTGCTTCTCTCTTTAGTGTCAACAGATGTTCAGACTTTTAGCAACCCAAGACAGTAACATCCAGAAGCTCCAGATGCATCTGACCTGTGTTTGCATTAAATGCACAGCTCATCCCCAATCAAACTATGCATATTTCAACACTTTTCAACATATTTCCAGCAAGAGCTGGACATGTACTCAACTAGAATTTGTTGTTATATCCACCAGCATTTGCAGTCATTTCTAGATAGGACTGGTGAAAGTAACTGTAACTAAGGATAACTCTCCTACAGTGAAACTGTCAAAATCTGCAAATTCATTGTAACACAGAACTGATGACACCTTATCTCAAAGACCTGAGAAAACTAATCCTTATCTTTGCTGCTTGTGAGACTCTCAAATAAAGTGTTGACAAAAAGGCCAAAGGCAACAAAAACAGTATTTAAAAAGTAATTTTAGAGTCAGCTTAAGTATGGATATCAGACAGTAAGTAGTTAAACACAATGGACAAGTATTATTATTCATTATTATTACTTTATAATTATTAATGATTATGAAAAATGCAATGTTTGCCTGCTAAAGGAGAAGGGAATCATTTAAAGATCATAATAATTTTGTAATAGAAGACTCCTAGTGCCTGTATACAAGCTATATAACTTTGGTACTTGGCTGTAGGATGGAGAGATCTGTATGTTAAGTCATTTTTATTGAAACCTTTCATAGGTAGATTGTACTTACAGCAGAATATATGTAGCAGACAGGAACCACAGGTCTTCCATACAAACACAGCAATCACTTGTCTGCACTGAACTGCCCCACCAGAAGGAGTTTAATGTCACTGAACACAATAAACCAATAAAACAGATGGGTATCTGTGATTTTCCTTGTGCCCTTTTCCTCATCCTTCTGACAGCCAGGGAACATTTGGACTACATAATAAAATACTGTCTCTACCTGATATTATTTGGATGAGTAGGAAACATCATGCAGCAGGTTTACATCGTCCTTAAGATTGATGTGGAAACCCTGAAACATCCAACAAATGACTCTTTCTTAAAAAAATAAAAAGTGGGGAGAAGAGAATGAGTAATGGCATTTCATTAAACTGTTAAAACCCATGAAACTTTCCACGTTGTTACAGTGTTGTCATTTACTGTTTACATTAAAGCAACATACTTTATCACTCAAGATTTTACAGTGCTGTTTTCCTCCAAGAATGTTATTTCTCCACTTTTCTTCAAGAGTGCACTTTACTGTATTTAACACTTCAGTAACAAAATCATTTGAGACCAAGTGATATAAGGAGAAACTCGAGTAGGCTTTCACCTTTCATCATCTGGGCTTAAATTACACTTCAGTCAAATGCAAGACCTCAGTGAGCATGGGTTTTTTTTAATCCAACCACCAAACAAATACTCTATCTACATTAGCAGTTCAGGTTTGGAAAAATACCGCAGTTCTGAAGTAAATCACCTGGCTGTCCTTAGTACTTAAAAAAAGCAGTTTTGTTCTGTGTCAAGAACACAAATCCCACCCAAAGCGCTCAAAAGATTAATTTCAAACCCTCTTGGCTTAAACAATAACAGGGTCTCACCAGTGTAGAGTCCCTCAATGCCAACTAAACACAAAAGGATTCCACAAATACTGAAAGTTCCCGAAACATCCTGAAGTGCATCTCATGGTGTAAGAAGAGTCATGTCACCTGTGCATTCCTCCAAACCAAGGGCCACAAGTCACCTTATTCTCATCAGCTTCTTCGCTGTGTCATTTCTACAAAACTACTAAAGAAAGTGCTCTTTCCTATTCCTTGCTACCCCCTGATCAGGCTCTTCATTCTTCTATTTATTCTTCTTAATTATTATTTCCTCCTTTTCCTACTGCTGCAAAGGCTTCTCCAGCAGATGCACAACCCTGTTGCTAACATCAATCAAGCCTGCTGCCACCTGGCAGAGGACTGATAAGCAGTGCTGCATTCATTTGAAACAGATGAAGACCATGTTCTTGATGAGGTGGCAAACACAGACTTCACAGGTGGAACAGTGTGGGTGCCCCTACCATACTCAGACCTGCACCTACATTTCTATTTCACTGGTTTCAGTCCAACACTGTAATTCTTACTTAGAGGCCTGTAACAGGCATCAGAAAAGAAAAAAAGTCCAATCAGTACATTCTGGAAGATTGCTATTTCTTAAATTTGCCAAATTCCTCCTCTCTGAGTTTGGAAGATTTCATCTGTAACAACATACAATTAACAGACTTAAAATGCAACTGTACGCACTATGTAAAACTTCATTTTAACTAACTGTAATTCTCAAGACTTTCCAAGTGTGAAGATAGCACAGTTGTACAGAATATCAACACAAACTGATCTTGACATGATTTACATAAATAAAGAATTGCTGAATTTCAACTGCAATCCTTCTATTCCAGTTCTGCCCAAAAAAAAAAAAAAAGTTTCCCAAAGGTTGGGCAGTCAATATCCACAACCTTCCAACATTCTTCTAAATTATTTATAGTTTTGTGGTGCTTAACTTTAAAACTGCAATATCGCTGTAGCTCTCAGATCTGAACAGCAACACAACATGTAAAAAGGACTGGAACAATGTGAAAAAAAACGTCAGGCTTCCTGAGCACATAGCTCAGGCTATCCCACCCTCCCTAAAGAGCCTTATTACCTCCAGCCAAGCACCCATGTCATTTTTTTTCATGCTTCCCATGAGATTGACCCTACAACAAATAATGCAATCTGCTATAAAACTCTACGTCTTCTCATTCCAAATTGGAAAAGAAACTCAGGAAAGAGGGCAAAAGGCTTCTCTTCCCAGCAGGAGAGTCATGCAATTTGGTCCTATGTGTGCACTCATGGCAATCTTACAACGAAGCATTCAGAGCACTGGAAATCTGTTTCAAAATGACAAAATATAATGCTTTCAGCTTACACTGAGCAGACCAAGAACACAGTGACAAGCAGTGACTGAGGGCTGTGAGCCAAACATCATCACCTACACGCCACAGTGGTTTTGGAAGGCCTTTTCTCAAAGTCTCTCCTAGTACCTAAAAGAGCCATGACACAAAATACACCAGCCCACATCCTAAAACATTTAATAGGCTTATAGAGGATACAGAGACACAAACTTGGGAGACAATACCAACATAAAGCTTAAAAAGCAAAAGAAAAGCTACTTTTCAAATGCTTTCAGAGTTAATTTCTACAGAAAGAGTGCACTTAAGATAATTTACATTAAAATGTTGCAATACTTCATTAAAATAAAATAAGTATGTGTTTTTATATATATGTATCATTTGATTTCATACATATATTTTGTGTATGTGTTATATTTATATATGGCACACGACACAAAACTATACATATAAAATTACAATTTTATATATAATATGTATCTATAAAATAATAAATAAGCTAGAGTCTTTTAAAGTCTTCTGATTTCTTAAAAAACTAAAACTAGTTCTTCTAGTTCCAGCATACTCTATGGTAAAATCCAAGTTCTTTTTTGGACTTGGTTAACCACCAGAAAGCTAGTGAGGAGTAAATGTTCTCTATATTCTCTTTAAAAGGTAGAGTGCAGCACAGGTTTCTAACTTTCTGTAGCTGTAGGACTTCTTTTCTTGCAACAGTGGCATAAACCCCTCACAAACAGAATTACTGTATTGTGAACCTCATTTCACATTTTAAGCTGTACGTTCACATTACTCCAGACACTACATGCCTATGTGAGGTAGAGCAAGTCTGTTACATTTGCTGTAACACATCTCACACATTGAAATATATTAAGGAAGAATATGAGCCTGACTCCGACATTTCTTTTTGCTCAGTGTAAAATACAACTGCTACATGTAAGTAGAAGAAAACATCCAGCTAAACAGAGGAGCAGAGTGAGGGAAACCACCAGCTGACAGCTGTGAGAACAGAGAACCTTCAATAGGGCAAACTGCAGACACCCATGGTGGCAACAACCCATCATCAGGCACTGAGTAAATCTGAATGAGCTGATGCAGAACTGGGAGTTCACGACTCCAGCTAGGGGTAAGCTCTCTTAGATGATGGGCAAGTTGAAATCCACAGACTTCCCAGACAGAAAACTAGTGCAGGGCCACCAGCACCCCCACTACAGCCTACAATGGGACAGGTGACACAGCTTTCTTTAGAGCTCCTTCCTGTAAAATTAAACACTCAGTTACATGTAGCAATAGCCAAGGTACACATCTTACTTTCCACAGAAATCTGTTTTTGCTTATGATAGCAACTGTCAAGTGACTTGACTAATATGTTACCTTACCTTCAAAATATGAAATAAGAACTGTGGAGGGGGGAACAGGATGGAGAAATCCAATAGAGAAAAGTTCAAAATTCAACCAATAAGAAAAAAAAATAAACTGCAGAAATAAAATGGTAACTAGAGGAAGACCAAAGCCTCTTAGATGCAGTATAATTTGGTACAGGTAGTGAAGCTCATAAGTCAATTCTGAGAACAGTAAAAGGAATAAAATAGCAAGGTAGGCCATTTATACCTCTGTAGTATTAACCTACTATGCAGTATGTATTGCTCATTTTCAGTAACGAGATTATTCTCAAACATACCTGTTCATGAAGCTCCTTGTATGTTATTTTCTCTTTGGTATTTGTTACAGGACTGTCATAAATAATGGCAATTTGGTCTCCTCGTCCATTCTCCACGTGACGATCTACAGCATTGTAACAGATATTCAGCTCTCCACCTATAAACCTAAAAAAGTTGGAAGCATGTAACAGCCAGTCTTCCAAACTAGTAAGACTGTTTTGCTGCATTTTATGGATTATTTTTTTTTTTAAGAATGAGAGCATTCAATTAAAATATAGCTCATAAAACATTATACTTAGTTCAGGAAGTCATTTTTTATTCTCTAACCTCACAATTTATTCAGAGAGCTAAATAAGCCTATTAATGAAAATAGTGAAAGTACTGTATCTTATTTGACTTAATTAAGAATCTGCTAAACTTAGTCTTGATTTAACTTAGTTTGCATCAATCATTCTGATTTTTAAAGCTAAGGTTTTACACAAAAAGCATACATTAACATAAAATAATCTGACATTATGAAATTAGGTTATTACACTACTTTATACCGGCATGCACACATATCCTTTTTAAGAACAGCTTCAGGGCTCACAATATTCTTATTCATCTCTTGGCAACAGCAGTGAAGCATACAAGCATCTGTATCTAAATGAAACTGACCCCAACAGTTATAAAATCTTACAGATTTGTCTGACATTCATAATGCATTTGACATTACCATGTTTTACATCAGTGACTCAAAATCCCCTGTAAAGCGATGTGTCATACCCTTTTCAACAGCCAGACACGTACAGAAAATTCTCATCTTCTAATTAAAGAAAAACACTTCACAAACTCAGATTTCATTTTTATTTTCATTTTACATAGAAAAAGAAAATTCAAGTGCAGCATAATCCTCAAGTGAGAAAATACAGAAGGCACTAGATAAAACAACACCAACTGAAAAATGACACGGAAGTTCACGCTAAATACTGCTCTTTGGATTTGTTTTTCTATCTACACTTACCTTTCTACAGCAAAAAGAAGAGCAACACAGAAAACATAGAAAAAATACAACTGAGAATTTCCAAGAAATTCTATGGGGATGCCCTACTGTGATAAGGTATTGTTATAAGGTAAATAGAAATAAAAACAGATGACCTAAACTAACCCACTACTAGTTCAAAAAGTTACTCCTTTTTCATCTTTCCTGTCTAGACTGATCAAAATTAGGATATTTTATATATTATTCATATATCCATAAACAAAGATGCCATAGGATAGTCTTTTATGTCAAAGAATGGCAATTATTAAACCAAAACAAGTCAGGATGCTTAGGATACAGCAATGATTTATTGTGAGCTCTTTACAATGTCATTAATAAGGAGAAAGTGGGGGACCGGGAAAGTAATAAAACCATGCTGTACTACAAACCCCTGCCCATAAAGAAGAACTGCATGAACAATAAAGAACTGGGAGCTGTTTCATGCAATACAGAGAAACTGTCAAATTACCATTACAGAAGTGGTGCAGGATTCAGGTCATCCATTGATTTTTATATCCAATTACTGTAGGATGATATGAACAAGGGAACAAGGGAGCACAGTACCTCGGCTACTATCACCAAACCACTTAGGAATGGTCAAAACAAGAGCAAGCACCAGAGCTTGGATTCTTCTAAAGATATACAGCAGCACCAATACTGTCATATAATTTTTTAACAATTTTTTGTGAACAAAAACCACCACTATCTGGACAGTGTGATGAGAACTCTGCTATCCCTTTCAGAAGGAAGGAGGTTCTTATGGGATCAGAGAAGCAGAGATGCACCTTCAACAACCACAACCATGGGACTTTCAATTCTCTACTGTCATCCAAGGACATGCTCAAATACTTCACTCCAGACGACGCATAAAAGCTGCTTGGCTTTGAAAAGCTACCCTGCGCTGCTGCAAACTTCTGTTGATCCAGTGATTTTCAAGGATATTAATATCTGTCAGGAACTTTGATTTGCTTGAATAAGCTTTAGATGGAAAGAAACAGCAGCATGAAACCTAGGCCCAGTCTTGGAATAAGGACATCAATGAAATGCTCCTATTTAAAACAGAGGTCTAGAATCAAAAAGAAAATATTCCAATAGACTGCAAAAAGATCAGAGGTGGACCTGCAGGATGTTTCTAGGAGCTGCCAGTAAATCCTGCAATAATTAGCAGGACCATAAAATGCTAATCTGCTGCTAACCAGACAATTATCTCTGCAGCTCTACCAACTGAATCCAAGTTGGAAGAACCTTAATTTCAGCTGTGTTCCTAATGCTGAGAAATTAGTAGCATTTAGCAAATGGAGAAGAGGAAAACAAATAAAAAGACTAAACGGTAACAACTAAGACATAAAAGAAGTTGTATTCAGTTCACTAGCAGTCTCTTTGAAGATCTGATCTATGGTCCACTGGTGCTATGGTGGAAAAAAATGACAGGTTTCTTCCTGTCAAAAGAATCACAGAATTTAAAACTGGTTATAGTATCAAAACATCTTGCTTCATGGCAACATTTTAAACCAGTATTCTGACAATATCTACATAACCTTTTGATAAGTCTTTATCCCCCTACATCCATGAAAGCAACAGCCTTTGATAATCCATATTATGCATAACTTAGATCTAATATGGCATCTTCTTAATAACTTGAGTGTGGCTACCTGTGGAGCGGCGAGGGAAGACGCGACCAACCAATGTGATTGATAAGAGAACTTCGTTTATTAGCCGTCAGCACAGTAATTTTATATGGTCACCTCATTAATAGTCACACCTGTCCATCTCCTATTGGTTCAATCCACAGGGTCTCTTAGCATAAC